>CM070020.1:12377418-12624918 GCA_036247105.1 Cirrhinus mrigala
TCTCTCCAGGGATCGCTGTCGACAAGAACGGACTGATCTACTTTGTGGACGGGACTGTGATCCGAAAGGTGGATCAGAACGGCATCATCTCCACTCTGCTGGGGTCCAACGACCTTGCCTCTGCTCGACCTCTGAGCTGCGACTCAGTTATGGACATCCATCAGGTGAAAAGTGAAAATTGGTCAAATCAGCACACTCAAGTCAATTATCATGATTCATGGAGAGACCTAAATGAGTTTTGGTCTTTTGGTACACGTTTCAGATTTTATTGCACTTTTTCTTTCATTCATACAGTGTCATAGTTATTAGCTGTTAAGAGTTTTTTTTCAACTCACATGTACACATTATATTGTCAAATATGAAATATTTGAAAATACAGATATTTTACTCAGCATACCAACCTGATCTCATGACGAAAACGTACCTTTGGGAACTTTTTTGCCGTGCCGGCTGAGCTACCGAGCAAGCTTGTTACGCTTGGAAAGCGAAACATATGAGGCTGTAATCATAATTGTGTATGAAAATGATAACAAATGCTCACTGTTTTACCACCTCTAGTGTTCATTTCTGTTGGAAACTGCATGATATGTACTTACTGGTACGTATTTCGCATCTTGTGAAAAAATTCCCACAGGTACGTTTTCGTCATGGGATCAGGTAGCAAAACACACACACACACACAAAAATAATACTAATAAATAAATATTGACACTTTACAACAAGGTAACTGTTAACACAAATGCATTGGTTTCATGAGCTAACAATGAAAGAATAAAAAATTAGAAATAAGAAAAATTATTAAATGTATTGTTCTATGTAATATTATTTTATAAATATATTTTTGTTGATAGTTCAAGCATGTTTATCACTATTAAATAATTAAAAACAATTTGTTATTCCAGGTGAATATTACTTTATAAATAAAATATTGTTTAGTTCAGTCACGTTTGTTCAAGATTAGTTGACGTAATGTTAATTTATACAGCTTTATAATTTTCATATGCTGTAAAAATATTCTTAATTGTTATTACTCTTAATTGTTATATTAACTATAACAGCTACATATCTTTTTTCTTATTCCTCTGCCTTTAGGTGTCTTTAGAATGGCCGACAGATCTGGCTGTTAGTCCGATGGATAACTCATTGTTTGTGCTGGATGGCAGTGTGGTTTTGCGGATCACTGAGGAGGGGCAGGTCAGCGTGGCAGCAGGCAGACCCCTTCACTGCCCCATGCCTTCTACAGACATCTTGGTGACAGAAACACAGCGAGCCACACATACCCATCTGGAATCCCCAAGCGCAATCGCCGTCTCCTTCAGTGGAGTGCTGCACATCGCCGAGACAGACGAGAGGAAGATGAGCCGCATACGCAGCGTGGCGGCAGATGGCGAGATCACTCACCTGGCGGGGGCGCCATCTGATTGCGACTGCAAGACCGACGTCAACTGTGATTGTTACCTAACAGGAGACGGCTTCGCTAAAGATGCTCGGCTGAACGGGCCATCCTCTCTCGTGGCGGCTCCGGATGGAACCTTGTATGTAGCCGACCTGGGAAACATTCGTATTCGAGTGATAGGAAAAAACAAGCCTGCACTTAACAGCATGGGCTTGTATGAAGTGGCATCGTCCACGGAACAGGAAGTGTACATGTTTGACAGTAATGGCACGCACCAGCATACGGCCAACCTGATCACTGGAGACTTCAAATATAACTTCAGCTATAGCAATGAAGGAGATCTGACCTCAGTGGCTGACAGTCATGGGAACACGCTACGGATTCGCCGGGACGCCAGCCGCCTTCCTGTCCGCATCGTTGCACCTGACAACCAGGTTATTTGGCTAACTGTAGGCTCGAGTGGTGGGCTGAAGACCCTTGGCACACAGGGGCGTGAACAGGTGCTGCTAACTTACCATGGCAACAGTGGTCTCCTGGCAACCAAGAGCACTGCCAGTGGATGGACAACATTCTATGAGTAAGAAAATTTGAGCATTTCTGCTTGCCAGGGCAAACTTTACTATTATTGCTCAAATTTAGGGTAGACAATTTGAACAAGTATTAAAGGATTAGTTCATTTACAGAATATTTATTTTTTTGATACTGTGTCATCTAAGATGTTCATGTCTTTCTTCAGTCGAAAATAAATAAGAGTTTCTGAGGAAAACATTCCAGGATTTTTCTCCTTATAGTGGACTTTAATGGTGGTCAACAGGTTGAAGGTCCATATTGCAGTTTCAGCGGAGGAATACGTTTCTTATCCAGCAAAACCATCAGTCATTTCCTAAAAAAAACATTTATGTACTTTTTAACCAAAAATGCTCGTCTTGCACTAGCTAGACTTCACACATTACAGTAGTACTGACCTAGTGTTTGCAAAGCAAACTTGCAAAGCAAGTCAAATTCCCTTTAAAAAAAAGGTAAAACAGTGATGATTTTGAAGTTGGAGGAGAAAATGAAATGGAGTTTTTGAACTGAAGTACACAGACAAAGAAGTAACCATTCCAACGTGACTAAGTAATGCGTGCAGCATCACAGAGGTAGTGCAGGACAAGTATTTGTGGTTACAGAGTATAGAAATTGTTGGGTTTTTTTTTAGAAAATGGCCAGTCATTTCGCTAGTTAACACCCTTAATCCTCGGCTGGGATCATGGAGAGCCCTTTGAAGCTGCTTTGAAAATGCAATTTGGACCTTCAAACTGTTGGGCACCACTGAAGTCCACCATATGGAGACAAATCCTGGAATGTTTTCCAAAAAAACCTTAATTTCTTTTTGACTGAAGAAAGACAGACATGAACATCTTGGATGACACGGGGGTGTGTAAATTACTAGGAATTACCAAACTAATCCTTCCAATTGGCTAGTACTCATCCAACACCATTTGTGCTACAGACATGAATGATATCTAAAATCAAGCCGGTTATTAGGGAGAAGTGTATGGTTATTTTTTTAAATAGGCAGACTTCTGCCTGATGGATGATAAATTGGAAAAAATCCAAGACTTTTGGAAGAGGACCTGAGCCATTTCTAGGGAACACCATAACAACAGAAGTAATCTAGACTTTTAGACAGACAGAAAAGTACTTACAGTGCTGCTTGAAAGTTTGTGAACCCTTTAGAATTTTCTATATTTCTGCGTAAATATGACCAAAAAGTTCATCAGATTTTCACACAAGTTCTGAAAATTGACAGAGAGAACCCGGTCAAACAAATGAAATGAAAATATATACTTTGATATATACTTTGATATATACTTATTTATTATGAAAAATGATCCAGCGTTAAATATTTGTGAGTTGCAAAAGTATGTGAATCTCTAGGATTAGCAGTTAGGATGACAATTAGGTGTCGGTTTATGCCCTGTTTTATTTAAAGAACAGGGATCTATTAAAGTCTGATCATGTTTGTGTAAGTGAATCATGGCACAAACAAAGGAGATCTCTAAGGACCCCTGAGTTGTTGTTGCTCATCAGGCTGGAAAAAGTTACAAAACCATCTCTAAAGAGTTTGGACTTCACAAATCCACAGTCAGACAGATTGTGTCCAAATGGAGGAAATTCAAGACCACAGTTACCCTCCCCAGAAGTGGTCAACCAACAAAGATCACTCCAAAGCAAGATGTATAATAGTTTCTGAGGTTGCAAAGAACCCCAGGATAACTTCTAAGCAACTAAAAGCCTTTCTCACACTGGTTACTGTTGAAGCTCATGGTGTGCATAGCAGGGTTGCAAGGAGAAAGCCACAACTCTCAAAAAACCACTGCTGCCTCTCTGCAGTTTGATAAAGATTATGTGGACAAGTCAGAAGGCTATTGCAGAAATGTTTTGTGGACGGATGAGAACAAAATATAATTTTTGGTTTAAATGAGAAGTGTTATGTTTGGAGAAAGAAAAACACTGCATTCCAGCATAAGAAGAACCTTATCCCATCTGTGAAACATTCTGGTGGTAGTATCATGGTTTGGGCCTGTTTTGCTGCATCTCGGCAGAGACGACTTGCCATCATTAGAAGATCAATAAATTCTGAATTATACCAGCAAATTCTAAAGGAAAATGTCCGGACATCTGTCCCGTGAACTAAAATCTAAAGAGAAAGTGGGTCATGCAGCAAGACAACGACACCAAGCGCACAAAAATGCTTACACCAAAAAATGGTTAAACAAGAACAAAAGTAATGTTATGGAACGGCCAAGTCAAAGTCCAAACCTTAATCCAATTGAAATGTTGTGGAAGGACCTGAAGCAAGCAGTTCTTAGGAGGAAACCACCAACATCACAGGGTTCAGGTGTTTCTGTACTAAAGAATGGGCTAAAATTCCTACAAGCCATTGTGCAGGACTGATCAGCAGTTACATGAATGTTACCTGCAGTTGTTGCTTCAAAAAGGGGTCACATCAGATACTGAAAGCAGAGATTCACATACTTTTGCACCTCACAAATATTTAACACTGGATCATTTTTCTCAATAACTAAATGACAAAGTATATATTTTTGTCTTGTTTGTTTGATTCTCTTTGTCAACTTTAAGGACTTGTGTGAAAATCTAATGATGTTTTGCGTTATATTCTGCGTTATATTATAAGGGTTCACAAACTTTCAAGCAGCACTGTATATGGATTGCATTAAATGCACTTAGAAAACAAAAAATTACAGATAATTTACTCATCCCCTTGTCATCCAAGATGTTCATGTCTTTCTTTCTTCAGTCGATAAGAAATTATGCTCCTTGAGGAAAACATTTCCAAATTTTTCTCCATATAGTCGACTTCAATGGTGCCCTCAAGTTTGGGTTTAAAAGTAAATAAATTGTCAATTTGTTTCAAAAATGACCGATCGTTTCGGTAGATAAGACCCTTCTTCCTCGGCTGGGATCGTTTAGAGCCCTTTGAAGCTGCATTTAAACTAAATTTTGGAAGTTCAAACTTGGGGGCACCATTGAGGTCCACTATATGGAGAAAAATTTGGGAATAATTTCTTATCGACTGAAGAAAGAAAGACATGAACATCTCAGATGACAAGGGGGTGAGTAAATTATCTGTAATTTTTTGTTCTGGAAGTGGACTTCTCCTTTAACATATCTTGCTTTCTCTTTCAGCTATGACACAGAGGGACGACTGACCAATGTGACTTTTCCCACTGGAGTGGTGACCAGTCTGGCCTATGACATGGATACTGTCTCTACAGTAGAGAGAGAAAGTTTCGAACGAGATGAAGCTGCAACCATAACTACAAACCAGTCTGCAATTCAAAACGTCCTCACGTTACACCAAGGTAGCCCTTGTGTTCTCTTTATTTTTTTTTTTTTTTTTTCTTCCTGGCCTTGACTCTGGACCACAAAACCAATCGAGATTTATACATCTCTAAAAGCTGAAAAAAAGGTTTTTAAATAGGCTGAATAAATATGGTTTTCATTGATGTATGGTTTGTTAGGATAGGACATTATTTGGCCAAGATACAGCTATTTTAAAATCTGGAATCTGAGGGTGCAAAAAATCTAAATATTGAGAAAATTGTTTTTAAGGTTGTCCAAATGAAGTTCTTAGCAATGCATATTACTAATCAAAAAGTAAGTTTTCATATATTTACAGTAGGAAATGTACAAAATATCTTCATGGAACATGATCTTTACTCAATATCCTAAAGATTTTTGGCATAAAAGAAAAATCGATAATTTTGACTTACACAATATGTTGTTGGCTATTGCTACCAATATACCCGTGCTACTTAAGACTGGTTTTGTGGACCAGGGTCACAAATATGTCGTCTTTTGTATTTTACAGATCAGTTGAAGAACAACTATGTGATTGGCTACGACCATTCCTTATGGATTCTGTATGCTAATGGAATGAACACTCACTACCAGACCGAGCCACACATTTTGGCTGGTGCATCCTCCCCTACCCTGGCACGAAGAAACATGACTCTACCTGATGACAGCGGGCAAAACTTGGTAGAATGGCGGTTTCGTAAAGAGCAGACGAGGACGAAGGTCACAGTGTTTGGACGCAAATTACGAGTACGTAATGAAGTCCAATTATAGAGGACAAAGAAGTGGTTTAAAAAAGGCTGAGATTGAATCTATTGCTTGTTGAAAGAAACAACAGGACAGTTTTGTTCTTAAATCTTTTAGCTGCTGCACTTGACATCTGACTTGAGGTTCAAAGGACCTCAGTCATAATAGGCAATTTAAAAATCATGCAAGATTTCTTTTATTTAGACATGAAACAATTCAATTAAACCAATTAAATAGCAATTAAATCAATTTTAATTTTAAAATCTAGGAGTACAAAAAAAACAGTTTACAGAGGTTAAACAAATCTGTTCTAAAATTGATGTTGCCTCCATTGGAAGATGATTTAATAGTTTGAGCGTGCCACTGAGCTGCTTAGTTTTATAAACTTAAGCTATTAATCAAAACACTCATTTTCACACAAAGATTCAAGTCAAACTTTCTGACAGAAACCAAGGCAACTCTGACAAATGAAAAAAATCTGCCAATTTTCTAGTCAATTTTCTGCCATTTTGCTGTTGCCATACCAATTTTGTGTCTCTCCTCCGCCTGCACTTCAAGGTAAATGGACGGAACATTTTGTCTGTTGATTATGACCGAGCTCTGAGGATTGAAAAGATCTATGATGATCACCGTAAATTCCTTCTGAAGATTGGTTATGACACAGCAGGTCAGCCTACTCTCTGGATGCCAAGTAGCAAGCTGCTGCCTGTCAACCTCACTCGCAACAGCAATGGGCAGTTGAGTGCCATACACTGGGGCTCTGTCTCTGAGAGGGCCGAGTATGATGGACAAGGCCGTCTGCTTTCCAGAACATTTCCTGATGGGAAGACCTGGAGCTACACTTATTTGGAGAAGGTACAGGCCAGTGGAAATTGCTTTTAGTGATGTATGCGATATGAAGTAGACATCAAGAGTTTTGTCAGTAGCGTCTGCCACACATACATGACGCGTTTTAGTGCCACGTTAAAAAAACAAAAAAAGACAAAACATAACGAGTTGTAATATTTTGAGAATAAAGTCCAAATTATGAGAATAAGGTTGAAATGTTTTGAGAATAAATCGAAATTACAAAAATAAAGTTAACATTTTTAAGAATAAAGTCCAAATTATGAGAATAAGGTTGAAATGTTTTGAGAATAAAGTTGAAATTACAAGAATAAAGTTAAAATATTCCAAGAATAAATTCGAAATTTTAAGAATAAAGTCGAAATATTTTGAGAATAAAGTCGAAATTGTCAGAATAAAGTCGAGAATAAAGTCTAAATATTGCAAGAATAAAGTCGAAATTACAAGAACAAAGTCAAAATGTTTTGAAAATAAAGTCGCATTATTTCGAGAATAAAGTCGAAATGTTTGGAAAATAAAGTCGAAATTTTTTCAGAAAGTTGAAATATTTTTAGAATAAAGTAAAAATTACGAGAATAAAGTCTAATAGTTTAAAAAATAAAGTCAAAGTTTTGAGAATAAAGTCGAAATATTTCAAGAATAAAGTTGAAATGTTTCGAGAATAAAGTCGCAATATTTCAAGAATAAAGTCAAAATATTCCAAAAATAAAGTCAAAATTTTCAGAATAAAGTTTCAATATTTTGAGAATAGTCGAATTTTTCGAGAATACAGTAGAAATTATGAGAACAAAGTTTAAATGTTTTGAAAATAAAGTTGAAATGTTTCAAGAATAAAGTCGAAATGTTTCACAAATAAATTTGAAATTACTAGAATTAAATTGTAGCAATTTAAGTTAAATTTAATATTTTAAATTTTTGAAATATTTCGACTTTATTCTCATAATTTTGACTATATACAATAAAGTCAAAATATTTTGACTTTATTCTTGTATTTTGACTTTATTGTCAAAATATTTTGACTTTATTCTTGTAATTTTGACTTTATTCTCATAATATTTTGACTTTAATCTCTTAATTTCGACTTTCTTCTCGAAATAATTCAACTTTTTTATCAAATTACTTAGACTTTATTCTCGTAATATTTTGACTTTATTCTCAAATAATTTTGACTTTATTCTCATAATTTTGACTTTATTCTTATAATATTTTGACTTTATTTTGGTAATATTCCAACTTTATTCTCGTAATTTAGACTTTATTTTCTTAATATTTTAAACTTTATTCTTGTAATTTAGACTTTATTCTCGAAATAATTCAATTTTATTCTCAAATTATTTTAACTTTATTCTCGTAATATTTCAACTTTATTCTTGCAATTTCAATTTTATTCTTGAAATTTTATGACTTTAATCTCGTAATCTTAGATTTTTAAACATTTTTACCATGCCACAAAAACGTCATTGTACACATACACTGCTTACAACAAATGTAAAGCTTTTTTCCAAACCTGTATGACCTTCGTTCATCTTCAGAACACAAATTAAGACATTTTTGATGAAATTTGAGAGCTTTCTGACCCTGCACAGACAGCAACGCAACTACCAAGTTCAAGGCACAGAAACGCAGTAAGAACATAGTTAAAATAGTCCATGTGACATCAGTGGTTCAAACGTAACTTTATGAAGCTACGAGAATACTTTTCGTGCGCAAAGAGAAGAAAAATAACTTTATTCAACAATTTCGTCTCGTCCGTGTCAGTCTTCGATTCACGTTCACAAAAGTACCACGACGGCTTTTCTTTGCGCACAAAAGTATTCTCATAGCTTCATAAAATTAAGGTTAAACCACTGATGTCACATGGACTATTTTAACGATGTCCTTGCTACTTTTCTGGGCCTCGAACATGGAAGTTGCATTGCTGTCTATGGAGGGTCCGAAAGCTCTCTTAATTTGTGTTCCAAATATGAACGAAGGTCTTACGGGTTTGGAACGATATGAGGGCAAGTAACTAATGACAGAATTTTCAGTTGTGGGTGAACTAACCCAGTTTTATGCAAGTTGTTTTCTTCTCGTTCTAGTCCACAGTCCTGATACTGGCGAGTCAGCGGCAGTACGTCTTTGAATATGACCCTCAGGGAGGCCTTTCTGCAGTCACTATGCCTAGTGTGGCACGATACACTATGGAGACCATACGCTCGGTGTCTTACTACCGCAACCTTTACCATATGCCAGAGAGCAATGCTTCTGTCGCTGTGGACTACAGTGAGGACGGGAGGCTCCTGAGAGTGGCACAGCTGGGCACGGGTCGGAGAGTCCTTTACCGGTACCGCTGGCACAACAAACTCTCAGAGGTTCTGTACGACAGCACTCGCGTCAGCTTCACCTATGACGAGACCGCAGGTGTGCTGAAGACGGTCAATCTGCAGAGTGAGGGTTTTATATGCACCATTAGATACAGGCAGCTCGGCCCACTGGTAGACCGGCAGATCTACCGCTTCAGCGAGGACGGGATGGTAAACGCTCGCTTCGACTACGCTTACGACAGTAGTCTACGTGTGACGAGTATTCAGGGGGTGATCAATGAAACCCCGCTCCCTATTGACCTTTATCAGTATGATGACATCTCAGGGAAGGTGGAGCAGTTTGGCAAATTCGGCGTCATCTATTATGACATCAACCAGATCATCTCTACCTCTGTCATGACGTACACCAAACACTTTGATGGGCACGGACGAGTTCGAGAGATTCAGTATGAGCTCTTTCGTTCTCTGCTTTTCTGGATCACAGTCCAGTATGACGACATGGGCCGAGTCACCAAGCGGGAGATGAAAATCGGCCCGTTCGCCAACGCCACCAAGTATAGCTATGAATACGACGTGGACGGGCAGTTGCAGACTGTGTACCTCAATGAGAAAATGACTTGGCGCTACAGCTATGACTTAAACGGGAACATACACCTGCTGAGTCCAGCAAACAGTGCACGAATCATGCCTCTACGGTACGACCTACGAGACCGTATAACTCGTCTTGGAGACCTGCAGTACGAGTTGGACGAAGATGGGTTTCTTCGTCAGAGAGGTTCTGAGATCTTCCAGTACAACTCCAATGGACATCTAGAACGTGTCTATAGTAAATCCAGCGGGTGGTCCGTCCAGTACCGTTACGATGGTTTAGGAAGAAGAGTTTCCACAAAGTCCAGCATGGGACAACATCTGCAATTCTTCTACGCCGATCTGAGCTACCCAAGCAGGATAACACATGTCTACAACCATTCCAGCTCACAAATTACCTCTCTATACTATGACCTGCAAGGACACTTGTTTGCAATGGAGATCAGCAGTGGAGCTGAGTTTTACATAGCCTGTGATAACATAGGAACACCACTGGCTGTCTTTGGCAGCGATGGCGCCCTTCTCAAGCAGGTTCATTATACGGCCTACGGCGAGGTCTACTCAGACTCTAATCCTGATATCCAGTTGGTGATTGGCTTTCATGGAGGACTTTATGACCCTCTAACAAAACTGCTTCATTTTGGAGTACGGGATTATGACATCATGTCGGGTCGCTGGAATGCGCCTGACTTCATGCAGTGGGAGAAGATCAGCAAGAACCCAGGCCCTTTCAATCTCTACATGTTCCGGAACAACAACCCAATAAGTAAAGTGCAGAAAGTTCGAGACTACTTAACAGGTATGGCACGGATTCACTGCATCTACTGTTTCTTGCGTATTGAAATAAGTTCTGCAAGTAATATATCTGCTATACATTGCACATTTTACCCATTGCAGATTAGGATTTTAAATTTATTCATTGATATTTGCTACAGATGTGAACAGCTGGCTGGTCACATTTGGATTCCATCTCCATAATAGTATCCCTGGTTTCCCTATCCCCGTTTCTGAGATGACACAAGCCTCTTACGAACTGGCCAAAAGTCAAGTGTGGGATGATCTGACAGTAAGTTTATTTTGGATTAATATTTTCATGTACTAGTATAAAGGGTTGTTATAGTTAACTAAAACTAAAATCATTAAAAAATAATTAAATGAAAAATTATTACTTTTAATTATTTCATTACTTGGAATAAAAGTAATATTAACTAAAAAAATCCATTTTATTTTAAGTTTAGGTTAGGTTGATGTACTAAAATAACAAAAAAAAAAAAACTCTTAAACTTAAAAAAAAAAAAAAAAAGCTTTATAGACATAAAAAAGTTACTAAATTTAAAATTGAGTGAGAATACTACAATAAAATTTGAAATTTGTTTTGGATTATTAGATTAGATTATATTAGATGAGATTAGATTATAATGACAACCTGACCGTAAGTTTTTTTTTTTTTTTTTTTTTTTGTATCATTACATTTTACAAATAAAGGTATCAGGTATATTTTTTTTATAATAATAATAATAATAACAGTTAATTATAAAATAATAAAAGCTATGTTTTTCTACTTTTTTAAAATAGAAATTTAAAATAAAATACTTTATCTCCATTTTTAACTTGATGTATTAAAATAACTAGAAAAACTAAAATATAAAAGTTAATAAAAGCTATGTGTACATTAAAAACTTCACTAAAAATCACTAAAACCTAATATAAATTAAAATGAAAATTATAAAAATGAGAACTAGAACTGGAATTATAAATTTGTTCTGAATTATATTATATTATATTATATTATATTATAATCTGACAGTCATTTTTTTTTTTTGTATCATTACATCTTCCAATAAAGGTATCAGGTATTTTTTATAATAATAATAACAACAACAACAACAACAACAACAATAATAAATTATTATTATTATTATTATTATTATTATTATTATTTATAATAAAGTAATAACAGCTGTTTTCTACTTTTTAAAAAAAATAAATTTAAAGTCAAAATACTTTATCTCCATTTCTTAACTTGATGTACTAAAATAACTAAAAAACTGAAATAAAAATTTATAAAAGCTATATATAAATTAAAAACTGACAAAAAAAATCACTAAAACCTAATATAAATTAAAATGAAAATTACAAAAATACTAATGCATAAAAACTGAGCATAATAATAAAAAAGAGTGAGAATACTACAATAGAATTAGAAATTTGTTCTGTATTATATTATATTATATTATATTACATTGATAACCTGACAGTAAGTTTTTTTTATCTTTATATCAGGTATATTTTAATAATAATAATAATAACAACAATTATTTATAATATAATAAACCTATGTTTTTCTAAAACAAAAAAAAAAAAGTGAAGTAAAAATCTCCATTTTTTTTTTTTAACCACATGGAAAGAAATTAGAGCCACATGCTTCTATAAAATGTTTATCGTCTTTTTTTTGTAGCCCAGCTTTGCAGTCCAGCAGCATGTCATCCGACAAGCTGAAGCATTTCTAACATTTGGGGATCTGCCACAGGTTGAGTTCGGCCATAGCCAAAGGGCTGATAAACCCTGGCTGTGGTTTGCCTCAAGCGATTCATTGATAGGTCGCGGGATCATGCTGGCCCTTTACAAGGGCATCGTGATAACCCGCGCGCTGAGCCTGGCTAATGAGGATTGCGTCAAGGTTGCCAACATCCTCAATGGCGCACTTTACTTGAAAGACTTGCACTTTATTGTGGACGGCAGAGACACGCACTTCTTCGTTAAAATGAATTCTCCCGAAGCAGACCTGGCAGCGCTGCGGCTTACCAGTGGACGGAAAGAACTGGAGAACGCGGTGAACGTGACCGTCTCGCAGTCCACAGCTGTGCTAGGCGGCCGCACCCGCCGCTTCGCAGATGTGGAGTTTCAGAGGGGGGCTCTCACCCTGCACGTGCGCTACGGGGCGTCTCTGGATGAGGAACGAGTGCGGGTTTTAGAGCTGGCCCGTCAGAGGGCTCTCGCCGTCTCGTGGGCGCGCGAGCAGCAGCGGGTCCGAAACGGAGAGGAAGGATCCCGCCTGTGGACTGAGGGAGAGAAGAGGCAGCTTCTCAGCACGGGACGAGTGCAAGGCTACGACGGATACTACGTGCTGTCCGTCGAGCAGTATCCTGAGCTGGCCGACAGCGTCAACAACATTCAGTTCCTCAGACAAAATGAGATTGGCAAAAGGTAGTGAACAGACCATGATTAGCGCAATTTGTAATAGAAGAATAAGTAAGGCGGACAGATTTATTTCATTCTCAGAGTTTGTAAAGACGCTACTACTCCTAGTCTAATAAGAAGAGTACTACCTAGGGGGAAAAATGAGCATTAAAACAACGCTGTGCGTTGTGAAACATTGTGTTTTCTCAAGACCTATTTAAGGCCTTAACAAGGTTACAGTTGTGGAGCACAATGAAATTATAAACTTAACAGCATCAAGAGACAGGCCAGATTCATAGAGCTGTTGATATCTTTATTTAACTATTTATTAATGATTCATTTTTACAAGCACTATTCAAATATGTCCGTAAAAAGAGAAAAACATACCTTTTGGAAAATGAAGATGTTTACATATGCATATCACTGTACCACTGCAAAAATACCACATGTGATGTCAGGTGGTTTACTGTAGCCAGCTATACACTGTAATATTTTTATATTTATTCAGATTTGTCTTTTTCTCCTGTACATTTCATGAAGATCATGATAGAAAAAAAATGCTGCTTTTGTTGGCAATCATATCATGTGCAATGAAAACTACCCTAAAATATGATTTTAGGTGATTGTGTGTGTTTTTTTTTATATATATTATTCATGTCTGATTCTACTTTTTAGTTACAAGAACGTGTTTTCTAAATGACATTTGACACTTTGATTTGCAGCAATCGTACGTCATACATTAACTGAATAAACTGTACATATAATGAATAAAATGGCAGCACAGCACAGAAAAAATATGTAAATGTCTGTATTTATGTAAATGAGTGTTTACCTGCATATTTTTCAAATTAAAAGCAATTATTTGCTCATTTGGTTACAGGTCCCCAGGGAAATATTTATGAAAATTGTTTGTACTTAAAAGATAATAAATTATAAAATAACTTATTTTTTACAGTTCTTATTTCTTTTGGCACAAATTAAAATCTAGTTTTAGTTCTTAAATTAAAATCAAGTTCATTAAGAACGTGATACACTTTCAGTTTCAAGGTTTTGGCATAACAGTAGCGATTAAGCTTTGAAAAGCCTTTATGTCCACTAGTGCTAAACGGGGTTTTTTTTTTTTTTTTTTTTTTTTTTTTAAAGAATTCTCTTCTGCTCATCAAGCCTGCATTTATTTGATCCAAAATACAGCAAAAGCAGTAATATTGTGAAATATTTTTACTATTTAAAATAACTGTTTTCTATTTGAATATATTTTATTATGTAATTTATTCCTGTGATTTCAAAGCTGAATTTTTGGCTTTGTTTTCAAGTGCGCAACTCCTGGCATTCGCTATTCTTCGGGTGGCGGTTATCAAACAGAGTTGCATTACTGCGGGTGCCCCCTTCTGGATTGAGGGTGAATTGCCTGTATTCGTTGTAAGGCCTTATGCACCAAACCGAGATGCCTGTACCGTGACGGTTCGGTACGAATACATGTATCGTTTCGTTACACCCCTAATATATATATATATATATATATGAATTCATTTTAATCGAAGGCAAAACTGCATGAGTCATGAGTAAAACTCACTTTCATCTGCTTTGGCAATAGTGGGTAGATTAATGGTAATCCCTAAATATTAACTTAAATTTATAATTGCTCTCTGTGTAAAATCTGATTAATGAGCGATCAAAGGCAGAAAAGTCAGGCTCACAGAGCCTTAAAATTTGCTTGTTGAGTCACTCAAACCTGTAAACCCACTATCATGGGATTTTTACAACAACCTTCTAGCCTAGACTGTTTAAAAGTGGTTTATTAACACAAGGGTGCATCACAAAACCATATTAGTGCACCATTTGTTAATTGCAGCATTTAACCACTGGCAATTCTGAGATCGTGAAACAAATGTTTTCTTATTCAGATTTTCTATTGGGATGCATAGGTAAATATGAAACAAACATAATGTATCTACTAAGCAATGATCACCACTTATATTACAGTGTGTTCTTGCAGATATACTTGGTCAGCTGCACATGTTCATGATTTATTCAAGCTCTCAGACTAATAATGTTGATGATCAGGCAAGTGGAAGTGTCTGAATATGCAGACAGCAACAGACGGTGTATTAAGGGAGGAAAGAAGTGCTCTCCTCATTTAAGTTGTAAATGTATGTATGAGGTTTATGGGAATGCGTGTTAAGACGTCTGAATATATTTTAAGATGTTAACAATATTCAGTTAAGAAGTATACACTTACTGGGCACAATAATGGAAATTAAAAGTTACCATTCCTAAAAAATAAAAAAATAAAAAATAATAAAAAACCCAGCCATTTCAGCTTTAAAAAAAGCAAGCAGAATTATTTTTGACCTTTGTACCTGTAAAGAGACTTGCTCCGCTTATCTAGAGAGAAATCTAGTGCTAACCTTCATTTCTGTCTACATACATTTACTTGCCACATTACACAGATTCTAGCCTTACTGCTGCATAATTATGATCTTCCAACATTTTTAACTGAATATTGCCAAATGCAAATTCAAAAACATTAGGTTTGTCTCAATTTGTGTGCTTAAGCACTAATCTGTACCATTTTGTAGTTTGTTCACACTGAAAATACCAACAATAAAAAACACACTTCAAATGCACGCTTATTTAACTAACTATAAATAAAACCCTGAAGTGTAGAATTTTGGATGCTTAAAGGGACAGTTCACCCAAAAATGAAAATTCTGTCATTAATTATCCTCATGCATAGACAGCAACGCAACTACCACGTTCAAGGCCCAGAAAGGTAGTAAGAACATCATTAAAATAGTCCATGTGGCATCAGTGGATGAACCGTAATTTTATGAAGCTATGAGAATATTTTTTGTGCATCAATATAAGACTTTAGACTTTATTCAACAATTTCTTCTCTTCTGTGTCAGTCTTCAAATCATATTCCAGGGCTCGACAGAGCGAGCATTTCACTCGCATTTGCAACTAAAAATAGTTGTGTGCAAACTGGAAAATGTTTTTAGGAGCAAGCGAGTGAATACAATTGCTTAAACAGCCTAACTTGCACAGTAGCCTAACAAACGTATTAATTTCTTCAATTTATTTATGGAAAAACAGCAATAACGCCTCATATGATTATTAAACGTTCATGTCTTTCTTTTTCAGTCTATAAGAAATTATGGTTCTTGAGGAAAACATTTCAGGAATGTTCTCCATATAGTGGACTTCAATGGTGTCCCAAAGTTTGAACTTCCAAAATGCAGTTTAAATGCAGATTCAAATGGCTCTAAACAATCCTAGCCGAGGAAGAAGGGTCTTATTTAGCGAAATGATTGGCCATTTTCAAAACAACTTGACAATTTATATACTTTTTAACCTCAAACGCTCGTCCTGTCTATTCTCTGTGATGCGCATATGAAGTCTGTGTAATCCGGGTCAATACAGTTAGGGTAGGTTGAAAAACTCCCATCTTATTTTCTTCTCCAACTTCAAAATTGTCCTACATCACTGTATTATATGTCTATAACCTTTTCAAGGGCGTGTAACGTTATGGTTCTTAATTGTGATCACATTACAACAACACTGTAAAAAAAAACAATTTGTTGAGTCAACTTAAAATAAATTGTAACCTGGCTGCCTTAAAATTTTAAGTTCAGTCAACTCAAAAAAAGTTTATTCAAATTATACTAAGTGACAACTTAGATATTTGAGTTGAATCAACTTAAAATTTTAAGGCAGCTGGGTTACTTACCCATCTGTTAAGTTTAGCAAACACAAATATCTAAGTTGTTACTTAGTACAACTTAACATTTCAAGTTGACTGAACTTAAAATTTTAAGGCATCGGGGTAACATTATTTTAAGTTGAATCAACAAATTGTTTTTTATTTTTTACAGTGAAGGTGGCATTATAGTCCCTCTAGCAAATCTGCCAAAAGTGTACAAATTGAAAAAATGTAGCACTCGGATGATGCTTATGCTTATGACTGATGGGGAGTACACATAGGCCTACGCTTTACTGTCAAGCGGAAATGTTGAAAGAAGCGAGTCATTGGTTCAACAAATAAAATGTGAACATTGTCGTCAGCTATCTGAACAAGACGTCTGAATCTAGTGCCGTAAGGAAAAAGTTATTTAAAACAATGTTTATAAAAATATACCCAATTGATCACGAGCAGAATTTTCCACATATGGTCATTTTCTTAGTGATTGAGTTACATAAGGGTTTTGCTCTCACAAAATTTGATTATATTTTGTGCCTGTGTCCTTTTTAAGAGTGTGGAATTTTGTTTAGCTTTTTAGCTTCGTGCAGCTTTGAGCACAATGGTGAGATATGTTTCAGTTGCAATAGTGTAAAACAGCAAGACTTACTTTATGTGTTGACAGCTCATTGTGCAGATGGATAATTGCGCTTAAAAAAATCAATTTAGTCAAACAATCTCAAGCAGAAAATGTCTTCATTTTTATTTATTTCGATAATCACTAAACACTGACAGCTCTATTACAGCTCAGATATTATCTTTGGGGTCTGTAGGGGGTAAACCATGGGCCATAAGGTTTATTCAATACCTATTTATTTGAGTCAAAAATAATAACCCAAGAAAATAAATCTATGACTCTAAGGCATTAGAAAAGCCTTTTAAAAAAGAATGCATGAAACCACGGTACTCGTAAAAAAAATAATAATAATAATTTTTATTTTTTTTATTATTTTTAAAAATGCATTAATGTTTTTTCTCTGTGTTTAAGTGCCATGTTTATTTTTATATTGAGTGTAATATATAGTCACATATTTCATTACCATCTGTGTGTGTGTACTTGTTTTTGCTCCATTGTGGGGACCAAATGTCCCCACAAGGATAGTAAAACCTGAACTTTTTGACATGTAAAAAAATGATTAAAAATAGTAAATGACGTTTATCTGAAAATGTAACGGTGCAAACAGGTTTTCTGTAAGGGGTAGGTTTAGGGTTAGGGTTGGGTGAGGGGATAAACAGTATTGTTTGGTCAGTATAAAAACTATAGAAGTCTATGGAAAGTCCCCACAATTCACAAAAACAAACGTGTGTGTGTGTGTGTGTGTGTGTACACCGGGTATTTATCACATTATGGGAACCAAATGTCCCCGCAAGGATAGTAATACCAGTAAATTTTGACCTTGTGGGGACATTTTTTAGGTCCCCATGAGGAAACAGGCTTATAAATCATGCAGAATGAGTTTTTTTTTTTTTTTTTTTCAGAAAGTAAAAGTATGCACAGTGAGGGCTAGGTTTAGGTGTAGGGTGATAGAAAATACGGCTTGTACAGTATAAAAACCATTACGCCTATGGAATGTCCCCATAAAACATGGAAACCCAACATGTGTGTGTGTGTGCGTCTGTCTGTACTTGTTTATATGATTTATCAATACAAAAAATTTGTACGATTATGTTTTTTTTTACGCAGCAATAATAACATAAATGCAGTTTATGAGGACATTTCTTAAGTCATTATAATTCAAATACTTACAAACATACTAAATTTATTATTTAAAATGTAAATATACAGAAAGATTTGTGTGATGGCAAGGTAAACATTTTGTACTGTAAAAAAATTATTACACCTATGGATTTTGCAGTGTCCTCAGAAAACATAAAAACCAACGTGTGTTTGTGTGTTTGTTTCATGTACCCTTTGTTGTGCGGTAATACAGTACATCAAATATATTAAGCTCAATTTGTCACCATGATCCTTTAAATTTTAAATCATAAATTATACTAAATGATGTTTTTGAAAATATAATGAAAAATAATTGTAGAACATTTACTGGGTAGGTCTAGGTATTGATACAGTATTAAAATCACTATATTTGTGGCAAGTCCAGACATGTTGGGGCCCACAAGTGTGTGAGTGTGTGTGTGTGTGTGTGTGTGTATGTGTTTTTCAATTATTTTTTATATGTATGCAACATTGCAGGTCATGAGATCTATATATTCAGATAACCCCAGATGTAACATGATAATCGGGGCCCCCCCGACTTTCAAAATTTCCAATGGTGCTCTGATATACTATAAACCTAAAATAAACAGGGGAAACGGATCATTATCTAGACGAGTTAGCTTGGGAAATCTCTCCCTTTCACTCATGGCCAGTGATTTCAAGCGCATAGCTAGCTCAAAAGCATCTGTGCGACTTCAAACACACAGAAGTCTTGTGGATAATTTTAATTTATATTACCATTTTTACAAAGTTTGTAGAAAGAACAAACTTTTAAAGAACCTGCTAATAGAAATTATAGCTTAAGTGTAAGTCAGAATATTTCTACCATAGAACGGAAGTGGTAGGGAACACTATTTATTTAAACTTTAAAGCGATATTACGCTAATAAAATATATTTAAATAGCACATTCAAAGCATTCACTTAGAAAAAAGTGAATTGACTAACTTAACATCTGGTCTGTATCTCCTCCCTCACCCCTCCCGTCTCTCTGAGAGCGTCTGAAGCAGTCAGACCCTCAGTTTCACAATGGACAAGGCAATGGTCTGCAAGGTTTTGTGTATGACTCAACATAAACTAAATGCATTTAAATTTTTTTTTTTTGTAAATCACTCATCCATGTTTGGACATTGTTGTGTAAAGATCTACCTCTTAGCACTCTGACTGAAATGGAAGGCTTTTTTTTTATATTTTTTTCACTAAAACTATACAAAATGTTTCGCTGTGTTTTAGAGCCATGTTTATTTTTTATTTTGTGTTATACAGAGTTGCATATTTTATTACCATCCTCTTTAATGTAGAGATAAGTTCCTTTTATACTAGAGCTTGAATGGGGTGTGTGTGTGTGTGTGTGCTGCTCAACTCACCCCTCCCGTCTCGCATTTCACTCTCGTGAAAAGTTCTCTGCACTCTGATTTCAGCGTTAACTATTTGAGGATCTGCGGCACATGTGTAAAAACGTAATATTGCAACCTCCCTGAAAATGTATGTCATTTTAATTATGCTCAAAGTTTTTATTTTATTGAATTATTTATTTTATTCATTAAGCTGAGTTAATTCTTTATTTTCATTATAATGCTGAGAAAACAACCATTAGAGTGTGTGTGTGCAGGGGAGAGAGAAAAATTCATTTCGTTGTTTATTGATTCCTCTCATTTATTGATCTCTTTTTTACTTTTGTAGTGTTATATTCTGTATTTAAAATGCAATGGCTATACTGTAGGGATGGACGATATCTTATCGTTTGCAATATACCGGTAAAAATTTCCCCCACGATAAGAATTAGTCTTCCCACGATAATAACGATAAAGTCTACAGCTGCACGTGTGCAATACAGTTTTGCATGTGTATGAGCCTGTTTATCATTTATTGACATGCTTTTTCTCCAAATTAACTTCATAACATAGTCGAGTGTTTGAAATAACCTTTTGCGATCAGACATGGTTTCATATCACAGAATGAGGCAGAAATCATACTATTTTATAGTATTATAAAAGCTATGTCGATTAGCATTGCATTATAAATATGCTTTATCCTTATACAAATACCCAAGAATGATTGAAGAACACAGACAAACCATATATTGTAGCAATCGTATGTTTACTGTCAAGTTTCCTCGGTTAAAATTTCTCTATCTGTGTTTTATTCAGCAACAGCGATAACCTGTAGCGTTAGTACTATTACTTATACTATAAAAGCATATGCGGAGTTTCCGCGCAAGGGTGCCCTCCGGCTTCCAGTGTGAATTGAACATTATTACATTACATTATACGTGTGTACTCAGTTACATCTATTTTGGGTAAAAATAGGAAAGATAATATAGGAAAGACAATACTTTTCTCTGAAGAAACAGGATTCCCTGAATTATCGCCATTGATATCGTTATCGTAATAATACCAGAAATTATCATGATCATTTTTTAAGCCCATATCGCCCATCCCTACTATACTGTAACACAAACGTGAAACCAATAAAGCAACTTGAACTTAAGCTTGAGAGAGTGATAAATTCACCGTATGCTCTGATCTCTTAAAAATGTTTATTTTTACTTATAGAGAATAATTTCACTTATATATTTTTGATATTATCCTTAAACCAATATCTCTTTCTCGCATTCATGTAGGCCGACCAAAAACCATGTGCTGGTGCGCGATCCTATACTAGCCACAGTTGCGGGTGCCAGATGCTCCCGGATGTCAAACTTTAAAAAACAAACCTGAAAAGTTCAATTTAAACAAATCTCCTATTTCACTGCCTATTTCACTAATACACATATTACAAACAGCTGACATATCACATCTGGAGATCATTAAAAGGTTAATCCCATGGGGAGTGGGGGCGGGTCAAAGGTCATCCATCAAACATTTTGACGTTTGCACCATCCCTACTTACTACTCTTGAATGTGTGTCAGTTGCGTTGTGGTCTATGCATGATCAGAAAGCTCTCAAATTTCAGCAAAAATATCTTAATATGTGTTCTGAAGATGAACTAAGGACTTACGGGTTTGGAACGACATAAGGGTGAATAATTATGACAGGATTTAAATTTTTGGGTGAACTCTCCCTTTAAAATATGTTCTGGTACTATTACGACAAAATAAACCTTTATTCCGTAAAGACAGAAAAAAAATAGAATATCATGCTATGCCGAATTCAGCAGCTATGCCTTAATGCTAGTTCAACAATCCATTTTTACACACTTGCGTCCGAATCCCATACATGACTGTGAATAACCATGCACATACGCGCAGAAGGAACTTTATCTATTCTATAGCAAGAGAGTAAGTAGAACACGAGATTACATAACACGGCTGTACTTTTAAAGTGAAGTGTTACGTAAAGCCCCTTTTTGAGCTGTAGCTTTCTGCGGATCCCACGACTGCAAAATATTTTCATCTGCAAAGCTAGAGAGACACGTAGCAAACCCCCATATTCAAACGAATTAACTGAAGCTGGGATGTAGGCCCGTATGATGGAATGCATAATGGCATGAATGATTTTAATAATAGCAGTTGTGGATTTCTAAATATATATTTAAAGACACAATGGACTTCCTTTAGGAAATTGGCATCATATTTACTAAGCATGAGTGAGTGAGGCAAGGTCTGATGATGCCACCAACACCACTGTGTTGTTTCAGTGCAGTGCATGCTAATGAGATGCAAATGCACTGAGGAAAAACCTTCCTTGGATCACCCGTATTAGCCATGGTCTCTGTTTTCTGGTTTAATCCACGATGCACCATACTGTTTTGCCCCTGCTCCTGATTAACACTGCCCTCAAACACAACATTTATGCACAATCAAGTCCCTGCAAACATACTTCCTAATGGGTCTGAAGCATTTCGTTTTACTGAATCCCCACATTAAAACTGGTTTATGAAGGTCACTCATTTCTGTATAGTGTTGTCTCTAACAGACGTTTTTGTGTCGCTTATGCCCCAAGTGGCAGATTTGATGGATTAGCCAAGTCTTCTCAAAAGGTATGAAGACAGTGACACCCAATCCCTGTCACAGACCGCTCAATATCAGCAAACTCCGGTGCCCGAGCGAGCAGTGTGTTTACAAGGACACAAGACACTACCACACAAAGACAAGCCTGCTGTCTGTCTCTGACACACACATCGGATCCCCAGACTCTCATTCCAAACCCTGTAACCTTTCACAATCTGTTCTGGCTAGCCAGAGTTCACCTGGTATCCACAATTCAGCTGAAAAGCGTGTATATTTACACATAATACTAAGACAGAGCGTCAAAGTCTCTATAATCATTCCAGAAGCTCTCATATTAGCAAATGATTCAAATAATGTATGACTCACCATTCGTGTTGACTGGCGTTGTTCAAAGCTTTCTTTCTGCATCTGCAGCACATGGATACTGATCTTCAAAAACCTAAAACCAGCACAGAAGCACAATGAACAGTGAAAGCAGGTAAATTTATTTGTGCACAAGGGCAATCTGTTAAAAAAAACTGTGTGTAAGGTTTGTTTAACAGGACACTGACATAATCAAATGTCAAACATGGTAATGTTACTCAACAGAACCAAAATTAGTGCTGCAAACTTCAGGGAAAAAAAATAAAAATAATAAACATGACTACATAAAAAATTAAGGATAATATCATAAAATAAAAATACAAACCAAAAAAAAATGGCAAACCAAAAAACTGAAATAAAATACAAATATTTGATTAAAAAAAAATGAACAGACTTAAAAACTTTCTAAAGTAAAGTACTAAAGTACTAATGTAAAAATAAATATTCAATTGTATAATAGTATATATATATATATAATACTAAAGTAACACTGATGCTCATTAATAGACATAATGAGAAAGTTTTTATTGGCGTATTAGATATACTGGTATGTATGGAAGCCTGTTTCCGCCACTGAATAAAAAATAAAAAATAGTAATTGTGACTTTGTATCTCACAATTCCGAATTTTTTCTCATGATTGCAAGTTTACTTCACGCAATTCTGATTTTTTTTATATATATATAAACTCGCAATTCAGATTTTTTTTCTCAGAATTGAGAAACTCACAGTTCTGAGAACTGAAGTCAGAATTGCGTGATATAAACTCACAATTGCGAGTTATAAAGATAAATTCCGAGATATAAACTCGCAAGTCTTTTTTCTCAGAATTGCTTGATATAAACTTGCAATTGCAAGTTTTCAAGTCAGAATTGCAAGACAAACTCAAAAATTTGATAAATTCACAATTCTGAGAAATAAATTTGCAATTCTGAGAAATAAAGTTAGAATTGAAAGATATAAACTCACAATTCAGATTTTTTCACAATTATTACTTTTTTCTCAGAACTGTGAGTTTATATCTCACAATTCTGACTTTATAACATGCAACTTAGAGTTAAGTCAAAATTGTGAGATATAAAAATTTGATAACTTGGAATTTTGTCCTTTTATTCCCCTCAAAATTGGATAATTTGGAAGTGCAAGTTTGTATCTCACCGTTCTGAGAAAAAAAGTCAGAATTGCGAGAAAAAAGTCAGAACGGTGAGATACAAACTCGCAATTGCAAGAAAAAAAAGTCAGAATTGGAACACAAACTCAAAAATTGAGAAATAAATTCATGCAACCTATAAACTCACAATTCTGCCTTTTTTTTGCAACTTTTTTTCTCAGAACTGCAAGTTTATATCTCACAATTTTGACTTTATAACATGCAGCTGCGAGTAATTAAGTCAAAATTGTGAGATATGAAAATTTGATAACTTGTAATTTTGTATTTTTTCCCCTCAGAATTGGACTCAAAATTGGATAATTTGGAATTAAAAGTTTGTATCTCAGAAAAAAAAGTCTGGGAGATATAAAATCGCAATTGCCAGGAAAAAAGTCAGAATTACAAGATACAAACTTGCAACTGCCAGAAAAAGAAGTTCTGACTTTATTTTTCACAATTATGAGTTTTTATTTCAATTCTGAGAAAAAAAAAATTAGGATTGTGACTTTATATCTTTATAACTCACAATTGCGAGTTTATATCTCACAATTCTAAAGAAAAAAAATCTGAATTGTGAGATAAAAAGTCACATTTACTTTTTAAAATTTTTAATTCATTGGTGGAAATGGGCTTCCATAAGTATGTCAAATAGTTCTATACATGTAAAACGTATAAAAAGACTGTTTAGTTGCAAACAGTATGTAATTCAGTCATTTTTAATGTGAGTAAAAATAGGAACGCTGTTGAAATTCAGCTGCCCAGGTCCATGAACCCTTCAGTTTATGTACAAAAGCCCTGCTCATAATGTTATAAAGTCAAAGTTCTGTTTTAATTTGTCTGTTTCAGTTCGATTTTACCTAAGATAAGAAAAAGACAAAGTACAACTTGCTCACGGGGATGAACTTGGACAGAAGGGAGGTGGGATGGATCTAGAGGTGATTGGTCAGTCAGCATGGGTGAAAACGTTATAAAACATCTGAATATCCTTGAGAACTGCCTTTGTAAAGTGGAGGGAAAGAAAACAATCCGGTTTGTCTCGTATTAACATTTCAACCATGAGTGGATGTCCATATTTTCAGAGGAAATTTGTGTATGTATTTTCATCTTTCAAAATTTTTAGATAATTGAGATTATGTAATGCTAATCTCAAAGCCACATTTCTCCCTAAAAATGTAGATACTGTTTCTGAATATGAAATCAAAAGACTCTCGTATATTTGCTGTTGATACATATGATGAAAACACAGGTCAACTAGTAAGCAGAATCTGAAAGAAGATGAGAGTGATGATTCTCAGACTGGAATTAACAAGGCCAGCAAAGGAGGTCTTATTTATGGTGACTATCTGCAGGTAAACTACACATTAACTCAAGCTTATTAATGATGTTTATATAAATATTTTAATAAGCATGAAGCATAGCTTCTTTTAAAATAGTTCATGACTAATTGGTGGGCAGCCCTCGAATCTAAAGCTTTTTATAACGGTCTGTACGTCCACATTCTTCCTTAGCTTCCAAACTAATTAACACTGCATAGAAAATGCATGCATTTTAGATTTTAATGGCAAACAGTTAACTAGTTTGTCTTTATGTTCTATTTTAAACAGACACACTGAGTTAGGTAATTTCAGACTTTTTTGCTTGCTTTCCATGAAAATCCCTCTCATCCCCAGCTGGATAAAATAGTGACATCTCAGGTGCTTCAAAGTGAGCTGAAGGGAAACAAGATCCATGACGAACATCTGTTCATCGTCACACATCAAGGTGAGCCAAACAAACGCTAAACAGCCTTCGGGCAAATCAGTCTTAGCCTCTCTCCAATGAACGCTCCCAAAACACGTCAGATGACAGACAAAAAACAAAAAAAAAAAAAAAACAACCAAACACTCATTTCCGCATTTATAACACTGAAGGTTGACAAGTTTCACTGCAGCTATAAATAGGCAAGACTAACTCAAAAACTCAACAGCGTAATGCTGAATGTAACTCATGTTCTGTTTCTGAAATGAAATGTCAACAATCAAGAATCCATCACATCAGTAAATCCAGCATTACTCAAACACATAATCCATATGCACACAATACATAAACACATGCTGAAAAGCAGTAGTGACTTTAATAATTTCAGAGATCAATGGCACTGCACCGCAGTACATTTACCTTGAAATGTAACGACTTTTCATATGTAAACCAAAGGAATGATTAACTCTTTCCTCCTATTGCAGCATATGAACTGTGGTTTAAACAAGTTCTGTGGGAGCTGGACTCAGTCCGAGAAATCTTCACCAGTGGACATGTGAGTAGCCTCAAACATAAAGATCTGTGTTACTGTAAGAGCAGATTTAGCTTCCTTTTATGCTCCTAACTCGAATGGATCTGCTTTTAATCACTGTAATAAGATTAACATTTAATAAGTCACCTATTAAAAATTTGTTAAAGACAATTTTTAATGAGAATATTATATCTAATGGAGGTTCAAGCTGACAGGGCACAAAGAAGAGATTAGCTAGAGATGATGAACGATTTTCATAAATATCTGTAAATAAAACACCAACTCACAGAAGCAGGGCAATTATTTTAATATTATTATCTGATATTTTGTGCTATTACCGTTCAGTTTGGAGTTGGCAAGATTGGCAACATTTTATGTTTGTGAAAGAAGTCTCTTATGTTCGCTAAAGCTGTAATATTATGAAATATGATTAAAAAGTGAAAATAACTTTTTTTCTATTTTAATATATTTTAAATTGTAATTTATTCCTGTGATGGCAAAGCTACATTTTCAGCATCATCCAACTTCAGTTTTCAGTGTTAATCATTGTAATATGCCGTTTTGATGCTCAAGAAACATTTCTTTTTATTATCATCAACACATAAAACAATTTGGCTGCTTAATATTACTGTGGAAGTAGTGATGCATTTTTTTCATGATTCTTTGATGAACAGAAGTTCAAAAGAATGGCAATTATTTGAAAACAATTATTCATATCTATAAAAAGGTTTTGTTTTGTCTTTTTTTTTTTTTTTTTAATATTACTTCAAATTTTACAAGCATATTTGAGATTCTCAAAATGCATGCTTCTAAACCTAATAAAAAATTCAGTTCATTTATTGTTTGGGGGCTTTTAGGACAATGATGAACAGCCCGAACCTTCAGTTTTATGATGCATGTAGTTCATTTCAAAGAAAGGATGTGCACTGCAGCATGAGGCTGCCACCTTCAGTCTAGTTTAAGATACTTCCCTAAATGTCATGTGTCAGGGACATTATAAAGACTGCTGAAAATGAATCGAAACATACTGCGTGTTTCCTCAGGTACGTGACGAGCGAAACATGCTCAAAGTCAACACACGCATCCACAGGATTGTGATGATATTCAGACTGCTGCTTGACCAGTTTGCTGTTCTGGAAACCATGACTGCCTTAGACTTCTATGACTTCAGGTAAGTGGCTTATAATACTGGCTATGACAACAAAAAGCCTCACTGCCAAACAATTACTGCAAACAAGTATTACATTTCCAGGATAACAGCATTGGTTGGGCAAAATTGCTGTTGGAAATGTGCTAACCCTCAAGAGATGGGAGATAGCTAACTCAGTAAATAAGCATTAGACGCCACTAATTTGTTAAATCAAAATCAATGGCAGTGTTTAGCATAATTGTATTTAGTTCGATTGATCTGCGCTTTTTTGTGCACAGGGAATATCTCTCACCTGCTTCAGGCTTCCAGAGTCTGCAGTTTCGACTGTTGGAAAACAAGATTGGAGTCCCGCACAACCAGAGGGTCCCCTACAACAGAAGGCATTACCGAGACAATTTCCGTGACCAGGAAAGTGAGCAGCTCCTCCAGTCAGAGCAAGAGCCCACACTGCTGCAGCTAGTAGAGGTAAACCTGAGGGAAATGGCATTATAAGATGAAATATTAGCTGTGAAGTCATGAATACCGTATTAATCAATGTAATCAGGAAATTCAGCATGAGGACCGCAACTTACTGGATTTCATTGGTATTCAGAGAGGAATAGGTTACATAGCTAATTTATATATGAAGTCAGGATTAATCTAGCGGACAGCAACCTTTCTCATAAGCAATCAATACTTTTCAGCAATGGCTGGAGAGAACGCCTGGCTTGGAGGAAGATGGCTTCAATTTTTGGGGGAAACTAGAAACCAATATTTTCGAGTGGCTCAGGAGAGAGAAGGAAAAAATCGAGGTATGTTGAGGATCCCTGGGTAATTCTGTGCAATTCTCACATCTAAGTTGTAAGTGACAACCCTTGTTTCCACTTAATAGCAAAAACCAGCCTCAGAGATGAAAGAGGAGATGATGGCCGAGCTCATTAAGCAGAGAGACATTTTCTTATCGCTGTTTGATGAGAAAAGACATGATCACTTAGTAAGCACAGGTCAGCAAACCTCTCGAGACGCTGCAGAGATACAATGTCAAGTGACACATCCACTGGCGGTTACAACTGAATATCCGTTTCTGTCTGTACAGGTCAGAGGAGGCTGTCCTATAAAGCACTGCAAGGAGCCCTGATGATCTACTTCTACAGGTACATCTATCTGCAGAAAGACCTGCTAATTTAATCACAAAATCAGAAAAAAAAAAATCAAAGAAAAAAAATCAGAAATGCTGTTCCAAGACTCTTTTGCTCAACAAGGCAGCATCCATTTCAAATAAAGTAAAAGTTAAATAAATAAATAAATAAATAAATAAATAATACAATGATATTAGTAATGCTGTGCAATATTATTACAAATTTAAATAACTATTTTCTATGTGCCATTGCACCAGTCTTCCAGATATACCGGTACACTGCAAAAAATGCTTTTCTTACTTAGATTTTTTGTCTTGTTTCCAGCCAAAATATCTAAAAATTCTTAAATCAAGAAGGATTTTCTAGACAAGCAAAAATTATTGTCTTTTTTTTCAGAAAAAAGACATCAAATTTAAGTGAATTTTTGCTTAGAACAAGCAAAATAATTTGCCAATGGGGTAAGCAAAATAATCTTATTTCAAGCAGAAAACAAGATTATTTTGCTTACCCCATTAGCAGATTATTTAGCTTGTTTCAAGCAAAAAAACACTTAATTTTGACTTGTTTTTTCCAAAAACAAGACAATAATTTTCACTTGTCTAGAAAATCCTTCTTGATTTAAGAATTTTTAGATATTTTGGCTGGAAACAAGACAAAAAACGCTCTTAGAGTGACAGCAGTCTAATATTCCTGCTGACTGTCATTCACGTTAATCAAACAACAATAGAGAGAAAATCTCTCACTGCTCTTGACTAAATCACTTTTGTAACATTAATAAGAAATATATGTTTAATTTACACAGTGAAGAATATGCAGTGTTTTTATACATTTAATTACTTTATACAATGTAATGTAGCATTTCTTATTTGCTCTACTGTAGTTTTTTTTTTTTTTTTTCCTATTGCTTGTAATTAGTTTCTTATTATTTCTTATTTGGGCTACTATTTTTTGGGATATTGAAATGTTACATTTTTATATCATAAAGACCTTATTTAAACCAAAAATAACCATATTGTGATATATATCTTTACAGTTATAAAATTACTCATATCATGATAAAAGTTTTTGCTCATCGCCCACTCCCAGTCTTCAGTGTCATATGCTCTGTCAGAAATTATTCTAATATGCTGATTTGGTGATCAGGAAGCATGTCTTATTATCAGTGCTGAAAACAGTTAATTTTCAGGGTTTTTTGATGAATAGAAGTTCAAAAGAACTGCATTTTCATACTGTAGAATTTTTTTGTAACATCATACATGTTTTTAATGTCACTTTTGACCAATTTAAAGAATCTTTGCTGAATAAAATCATTATTTTCTTTAAAATAAAATGAAGGGTAGTATAGGGTATTTTAACATCTTATGCATTAGCTAATATATACTAACACTGAACAGTAGTTTACAATTAACAATATATATGTGCTAAAATATATGCAGAATTGTATGTAAAAATGAACATTAACCAAGATAAATAAATGTTGTAAAAGCAGTGTTCATTGTTAGTTCATGTTACTGTTATTGCAACTTGCTGCAAACTTACCTATTTAAAACCCTGAAAGTTAAAAGTCTTTAAGGACTTAAAGGTTCACTTCCAGAACAAAAATTTACAGAAAATTTGCTCATCCCCTTATCAACCAAGATATCCATGTCTTTCTTTCTTCAGTCGATAAGAAATTATGTTTCCTGAGAAAAAAAATGCAAGAATTATCTCCATATAATGGACTTCAATTGTGCCCCCAAGTTTAAACTTCCAAAATGCCGTTTAAATGCATCTTTAAATGGCTCTAAATGATCCCAGCCAAGGAGGAAGGGTCTTATCCAGCAAAATGATCTGTCATTTTCGAAACAAATTAACAATTTATATACTTTTTAACCTCAAGCGCTCGTCTTGTCTAAGTCTGCGTGAGCGCTGTTTTTTTCAGGTTTAAAACGGTCAATATAGTTAGGGTATGTCGAAAAACTCCCATCTCGTTTTCTACCTCAACATCAAAATCATCCTACATCGCTGCAGAAGTACCGACCCAGTGTTCCGATGATTTTGATGGGGGAAAGCGAGAGAAACGAGAAAGGAGAAAATGAGAGGGAAGTTTTTCGACATACCCTGACTGTATTGACCCGGATTACACAGACTACACATGCGCATTGTTGAGATGAAACAAGATGAGCATTTGAGGTTAAAAAGTATATAAATTGTCAATTTGTTTTGAAAATGGCCAGTTGTTTCACTAGATAAGACCCTTCTTCCTCGGTTGAGATCGTTTACAGCCCTTTGAAGCGGCATTTAAACTGCATTTTGGAAGTTCAAACTTTGGGGCACCATTGAAGTCCACTATATGGAGAACATTCCTAAAATGCTTTCCTCAAGAAACGTAATTTCTTAACGAATGAAGAAAGAAAGACATGAACATCTTCGATGACAAGGGGGTGAGCAAATTATCTGTACATTTTGTTCTGGAAGTGAACTTCTCCTTTAAAGTTTCTACAAAACATTACCTTAATACTTTTAAAATCTGATGTGATACAGTGATGGTATGAGATGGAATAGCGTATGTCATGATATTGTATATAACTGTATGTGACCCTGGACCACAAAACCAGTCTTAAATAGCAAGGTTGTATATTTGTAGCAATAGCCAACAATACATTGTATGGGTCAAAAATATCAATGTTTTTCAATGCCAAAAATCATTAGGAAATTAAGTAAAGATCATGTTCCATGAAGATATTTTGTAAATTTCCTACTGTAAATATATCAAAATGTATTTTTTGGTTAGTAATATGCATTTGGACAACTTTAAATGTGATTTTCTCAATATTTAGATTTTCAAATAGTTCTCAGATAGTTGTATCTCAGACAAATATTGCTCTAACAAACCATACATCAATGGAAAGCTTATCTATTCAGCTTTCAGATCATGTATAAATCTCAATTTTATAAAATCGACCCTTATAACTGGTTTTGTGGTCAAGATACTTGAAAGAATAGCATGGTACATTTCCTAAAAATGTTTTCTGATAGCTTCTACCAGCTCTTTCGTAACTCGACTTATCACCATCTGTTTTCAGGGAGGAGCCTCGATTTCAGGTTCCTTTCCAGCTCCTGACATCTCTGATGGACATAGACACCCTCATGACAAAATGGAGATGTATGTGACATCACTGAAAACACAGAGCATCAGAACAGAAAATAAACCTGACCTAAAACACCCTGCAGAACAAAGCCTATTAGGAGTGTCAACACCGAATAAAAGAGATCAAAAGATTTGCTTCTGCATATCAATGACGATTTTATTTTACTTCCTGCATAATTTATACCGGAATTTTCCCCTAGACAACCACGTGTGCATGGTGCACAGAATGATTGGCAGTAAAGACGGCACAGGTGGCTCATCAGGATATCAGTACCTGCGCTCCACTGTCAGGTAGGCCAAATAATCTGGGACAAATCCAGTCTTCAGATGAAACACTCTGCATCTGTTGGAATTATCCAAGTGAGACACAATGCTGGAAAATCAGATGTGAATTGGCAGCAATATGCAAACCATCTCCTAAACACGAATACAATGTATTGATAACCAATGCATGTTTTGCCAGTGATCGCTACAAGGTGTTCGTGGATCTTTTTAACCTGGCCACCTTCCTGGTTCCGAGGGAGTGGGTTCCCAAGCTGGACCCGAATGAGCACACCTTCCTGTACATGGCCGAATGCTGCGACAGCTCCTACTGCAGCAGCAGCGATGACTCAGACTAAACAGATGGAGGGATGAAGAAAGGACAGACAGCAGTTGCAGTGTACAAAAGAAAAAAAAATTCAAACTTCACAAGTCTACCATCAACAAGATGTCACCAAAAACTTTCTAAATGGCAGAATGAGAGGCTACAAAGCTGTGCTGATTTCACAGAAGGTTTAGAATATGAATTGAAAAGAATATGAATATAAAAAGTCAATTTAACAACAGCGTCAGCAACATAGCAGTGAAACCACTGATGCGCTTATGTACATACTGTCAATATAATATAATATTCTAACATGTAATTAAACAATTTCTATTTTGTAAATAAAATATAAACAGATTTAGAGAAACTTCTTGTTTATTTAGGAAAAAAACACGTTTTTGTCAAAATGTAAACTTGGATAGAATAAAGAATAGAGTTTATGTACTATAAGTAAACAATTCAGATTATTCTTAAAAGGCAACAGCAAAATGCAAAACTGTAAAAAAGAATAAAAAGTACTTACAAGTGTTTCTAAAAGCAGATCACTCTAAATATCTGGTACATCACACTTTTTAAAGCCCTTTAAGACTAATTAGTATTTACATATAATAAAAATTCACATTTTTTTCAGATTAGTTCACTTGTGTATCCTATATCAGTGCAATGTCACAATACAATAAGTGTTTAGTGTACAAAAAGTGTTTTTAAAGATTAAAACATTCTTACAGAGAAATTTAGCTGGTGTGTGTTGCATAACTAAAATGAAATCCGACTCTGTCCCCGATTATTTTGGGATACAGTGGCTGGGATTACGAATGTGGTGCATTAGCTGAAATAGCAGCCTACTTGCTTTGCATTCAAGAGGCAACAGGATTTGTTATCCGCATCCCCGTGAGAATTTTTACAATTCTCATCAGCTACACTGGAGGATTTCCATCCTGAGGGTGATATTTTAAAATGTCGATCTGCCACGGTCTTTTCACAGAGGTACAAAGATTATCGACAATTACACAAAAACAGCAGCGACGTTGTCCGCGATTCCTGGGAAAAAAGAAAAAGAATGGCTGTTGATTGTCATCTGACATTGCGCAAAGTCCTTCCAAGATCACAATTTCAAAATAACCTCACTACATCATTTCCAAATGATCCATTTGAACATGATCAACTAGGCATTTATGATTTGATTTTTACATTGCAAGCAGTATTGAGTGTTTGCCAAAGGTTTCATGAATATTTATGAACGCACACAATGCCTCACAGCAGCAGAATGCACTGTGTGTATCACTTATCTAGGAAACTGACTGTCAACAAGGTAAAAAAGCATTAAAAGTGGGTCACTACATCAACTTACCACACATGTTGTTTCCTATTTTTATGTAAGCATATCCATTGTCACCCCATGTGGTCCCCCATGAATTGCGTACTATCCAATACGGCACTTCCCCTGTCATAAATATACAGATATATCATTAAAAATTTACCTGAGATGGGAAATGATTAATAACAAGTCATACTACATAACTTATAATAGTATAAAATGATTAATAATACTTGCATTAACAGTTTCAGCATGACAAGAGCATCAATTTCTCTACGTACCTAATTCAAACTAGTACACAAACAGGAGAAAACAAATCATTGCAGAGGATAAATGCTGCGGACAGCTTGCTGATTATAGTGCGGACACATCAGGCAGTTTTCTGGGATGTTGGCGCACAGCCAGCATTTGCCAGTGTCAGCTCAATTTTGTGCCCTTGACAGGACGTAATCCGTGAAGGCCAGCGCTCTGAACCTTTATATGCTCTGAGGCACGAGTAAAGAGTGTTTAACCGCCCGTGTCTGCATGTGTGTACCTGTGGTATCATAACCGGTGATCAGTACGGCATGGTTGGCGTCGTGGCTGGAGCAGTGGTGCTGAATGATGCCGCCCAGGTAATCCTGCCAGCTGATGGCATCTACAGTGACAACAAGAGGTCCTGACTCCACCAGCAAGCTCATCATCACCTCCTCCTGTCCACTACAACAACAAATCAATCCCAGGTGGTTAGCACAGGTGTAATGTAAATTCTAAAACACAGTGACTTCTGGCACAAATGTAAGATAACAAAACCTGTCAGAAGTGCTTTGTGACCATTGGTACGTGAGCTTTGCGAGCATACAGTCAGTGGCCGTTCAGCACCTGACCCTGAGTTGCAAACAGAGCTGACAAGAACAGATGAGTAAACATAAAACATTGGCCGACATCCCGACCAAACTTCAACCTTGAATTTTAATAGTACATGTGGTCTACACTGCACTTAATGCAACGGCACAGCTGACTGTTGTTGTAAAGCTCAAGCCATCTGCATGATACATCCGTTACCTGAAGTCATAAGCTGAGTAATTCCTCACTGCCACTCCAACGTGAGACTGAGCAAAGTACTGGCAGATTCCTGCCATGTCTTTATATGGATACTCCGCCTCTTTCACTAACTTTAGTTTGGTCTGAAATAAAAAAAAAAAAAGATACATACGAAACAGGATATTAGAATGTGCCAATTATGGCATTTCTGAGATGATAAACACCTTTAATCAGCAGCTTGTCACAGCTGGTACAGACAAATTAATTTTTTTTTACACTTTCAAGCTTTAACCCTCTCAAAACTGGTACAGCTAGCTGCTTATTTATATTAATACCCTTATTAAAATACTAATTAAGAAGCTTCTCAAAAATATAGTGCACTTCACATATAACAGGTCTGGCCAACACACCCTACCAGTCAAAAGTTTTTGAACAGTAAGATCTTTAATGCTTTTTAAAGAAGTCTCTTTTGCTCACTAAGTCTGCATTTATTTGATCCAAAGTAGAGCAAAAACAGTAAAATTTTGAAAAATGTTTTTGCTTATCATAAAATATGTATTATTATTATTATGTTGCAAAAAGCTGAGTAGAATTTTTTCAGGTTTCTTTGATGAATAGAGAGTTCAGAAGAACAGCATTTATCTGAAATAGAAATCTTTTGTAACATTATAAATGTCTTTATCATCACTTTTGATCAATTTAAAGCATCATTGCTAAATAAAAGTAAGTAAATAAATAAATAAATAAATAAAAATAATAAATAATAAATTATAATAATTTTTATTTCAGAACGCTGATCTGGAGCTTTCTATTCACCAAAGAATCCTGAAAAAAATGTACTCAACTGTTTTAAATAATGATAATACTAATTTAAAAAAAATGTTTCTTGAACAGTAAATCAGCATATTAGAATGATTTCTGAAGGATCATGTGACACTGAAGACTGGAGTAATGAAGCTGAAAATTTAGCTTTGATCATACGAACAACTTACAATTTAAAATATATTTAAATAGAAAGCAATTATTTTAAACAGTAGGGATATTTCACAATATTACTGCTTTTGCTATATTTTGGATCAAATAAAGGCAGGCTTGGTGAGCAGAAGAAAATTCTTTAAAAAAAAAACCATTACAACTCTTACTGTTTAAAAACTTTTGACTAGTAGTGTAATTACGGCTTTAAATCTTTTGTAAGATTCAGACTGTAACTATTCTGTCTGCAAATTTAAGAAATATGAAAATAATGATAATAGGATAATTAAAACCTGTACAAACGTTGTTGAAAAACCCCTTAAAAGTCTAGTGTCAGTAAGATTTATTTAACCAAAATTGCAGTAAATTATTTTAAGGTGTCCCTGTTACACGTTACATGTACTTACTATTATAATTACAATTAATTAAGCATAATTACATGCAAGTAACCCTAAGTCACTTATTTTTATTAAAAGATTTTTATTCCTTTGATGGAAAAGCTGAATTTTCAGCAGCCATTACTCCAGTCTTCAGTGTTACATGATCTTGCAAAAATGAATCTAATATACTGATTTGGTGCTCTATAAACATTCTGAATTATTATTAATGTTCAAAACATTTTTTGGCAGGGGTAACCAAACCATCAGAATTGATATTTATGATTCCACTTATCAATATCAATAATTTTTTTTTACAGTTATATCATCATGAGAAAAAGAAAAAGCAGATGACAGCACCCGTTTCAGCCAACCCAAAGCTCCAACAGGAGATCCGCCATTACAGCCACTGTTTTCATAAGAGCAGTCTATAACCTGCTGCACACTGAGCTGCTGCAGTTTTCCACTGTTTTTAGCAGATACCGTTTCAATGGCCTCCACCACACTGAAGGCCCAGCATCCTCCACACTACATGAAAGAAAAAAGTCAAGTGTTTTGAGTTTTTGCATAAGTGGAAAAAGGTCTTAACATCTTACAATCTACACCCTACCGACTGCTGGTTTCGAACTGGTCCAACAACTCCCTGGTCCCTCCAATCAAACTTAGGTGGATAATTCATCTTAACTTGAATTCCAGACCTATAAGGCTCAAACTTTGGAGCCGTCTCAGCCCTGGCTGTGAGATAGCGCTCTGAGAAACAAGTGACACATGTTAGTTGCCATCATACAAAGTGCATTCATCTGTAAGCACCTATAAGTCACCTTTAAACTGCTGCGGCGATAAGTCAGAGAACTGGTTGATGCCATAATGGGCAGAGTGGTTTGATTTCTTCAGCGCTGAATTCAGAATAGCTTGTCTTTTTAGGGAGTTCTACAACCAGACAAAATAAGACATGACCACAGACACCTTGTGCAACAGGTGAGGTGTTTATCACATGAGGAAATGCCATATCACATGACAGAAACTAATGGCAATAGTGGCAAATGTGTTCCTTATAATTCATTGAGGCAGGGTTAGCAATTGTAAGTTTACTGTATATCTAATTGTTAGATACATTCAAATCAGCTAGTTATTGGCTGCCACTCAAAACGGAGTTAAGCTGCCTAACTAGACAACACTTCTAGGCATCTAAGAAGTATTAAACTGTATTTGTGTTAGTAAGCTCATCTATGATGCCTAACCTGCTACAGTATTCTAGTTAGGCAGTTCACTAGGTTTTGAGACACATCCATTGTCATTATCAGCCGCGGTGATTAAGTTATGATCCTTATTTAATGCAGTAGTTTGTGAGACATTAATGTTAGTCCACTAAATGTACCTGGAAATTAATCCGTCTCTGATAGTGTTCATTGTTTTCATGTACTCCATGAAAAGTCTTCAATCGTTCTCCGTCCGACAGATATTTCCTACTTAGTTCGACGCTATTGGATTCCGTGAGCAGTTCATGGTAAATTATCAAAACAACTAATGTTAAAGTAAACGCCATTTAAACAGTCATTAGTACTCGTTCAGTTAATCCTTTTGTACACTTGAGCAACTTTCATTTCTGCTCTCGGTTATTTCCTGCAGCAGATCAGAGCGCTCTATCGCCCTCTCGCGACGGATAAAAGCATTACCTATTGCGTGTTTTATTGCGGGAGGCAATAAACCAAAAATAAACCAAAGCACCAAGGAATCAGACGAAAAGGTTATACACACTAAACTGGAATAAATTAAAATACTACAACAGTGTCTAATTACATTCGAAAGCAAACGATTTTTCTTAAGGCTTTCCAAGAAGCTAAAGGTCACACTTAATGGTGCGCATGTTACTCAGTTATTACAAAAGTAAGTACTGTGTAATAGGAAGGATTAAAACACTACATTAACTACACTTCCTATTTCTGTGAGCATGTCAGGACGCACATTCCAGACCCAATAAAGCTTATTTATCCATTGATTCTTGTCAGTATTGTTTCTGTTAACTAAAAATAAAACTAGCTTTTCATTAACTGAAATCAAGCTTAAATAAAATGCTTTTTCTTTCCGTAAGAGTGGGCGTGGCCAGTCTCATCTGTCCAGCTAGTTTTAGTTGTACAAAACAGCTCGTTTTGCGGCTTGATATTGCAAATTGGTGTGTCTTATCATATTATTTTAATGTATTATCTTAATTATGAACACACTGGTTTTTAGTGCAAACAGTTTTACCGTTTACTTCACCTCGTTATTCTTCTGGTAATTTCCCTGTAGCAGCTAATGAACCGGAAGTCTCACCCATAGGCTTACTTCGCATTAAAGTAAAAGGTCGATAAATAATAATTAAAAAAAAGGAAAATTTTGCCTTGGCATCTAATTCAAAATAAATATCCACCTTATTTTTCCCATAAGAGCAGGTGTTATAGGGTTTTTTTTTAGATTCTCATTTTTCGGATGTTGTCAACTTTGTTTTATTGCTGGGGAAATACCAAAATCATACATGCAAATGGAAGCCCTCATTTGATATATTTCTTTGTAAGTTTGTGAAAATATTTCAGAGCTTCAAGTCTTTAAAAAAAAAAAAAACCTAAATAGTCTGAAACTCTTGCTCTTTGTGTGTTTTCCCCCCTTATTGTTGCTATTATTGTTGTAAGTGTAATTATTTTTATTTGTGTTGATTATTTGTATTATTTATGGGGGATGTGCCTTATGTTGTTGGATGTTCCCCATCTTGTGTACAATTTACAAAAAAAAAAAAAAAAAATGTAGCTGCAAGCAGAATTACCGGGGTTTAGTTAGGCACGTATGAAAAAAAAACATAACATATTTTTTTTTGTAAGCCTAACCACCTAAACCTTCTCTAAGGGTGATTTTAATAATTTTTGATAATTATTGACCTAAGAGTCCAGAGAATTGTACTGCAGCGTTTTTTTGCAGATTGAGCGAAAAACCTAGGACTAGTTCGCAAAAGTAACTTTTTTTTCACATCTTTTCAAACATTTATCATATGGTTTGATTGACAACAGTGGTTCTAGAGGCAAAGTCATTCAAAGCGAGGAGGTCTATCATATGATATAAATATCGTGCTTATCTGTAAAAAAAACTGCAATATACAATCGTTTATGCCCTTGAAAAAATGTGATCTCGCCCCCCAGTGGCCGATTTCTTGCAAAATTCTCACAGACCTTCAGGGCCGTGAGTGAAACAGGCCCACCGAGTTTTGTTCTGATCAACCTCCGTTAACCTTGTCTAATAGGTGCTCAAATTACGTCGACCTATGACAGCCATGTTTTTCTGAGATACGCAAATGTCCTTATAGACACTTGTGGCACCAAGACTGTCAATTTTCATGTCGATAGGACGGTTGTTTATTTATGGCCGTTTTTGGCAACTTTTTTTTTTTTTTAAATGTGACATAAGTTTCAGCTCTTACATACAGTAGCCTGCGTGTCGTGAGTTTGGCAAATATAACTCATTTCGTTCAAAAGTTATAGCTGTTTTAGTAAAGGCAGCCCTGCCATTTTCAAACGTTTTGGCATCCCTTTGTGACGGCGAGCCGAAAGTTAAACTTTTTTGATAATTATTGATGTTCACTCTCCAGAGAATCTCCCTGCATTGGTTTGGTTCCGATCGGGCGAAAAACTCAGGACTAGTTTGGGTGACAGACGTGTATTTTGTCTGCGGTGAGCTAAGGTTTCCAACAACATAAGACACTTCAGCCTGCAACGAATGGTTAAGGAGTTATGAGTGATTTCGCAGGCGCAGCATTTTGTAAATTTTATGAGTCTGGCTCCTGGTCTCATCTGCATCCAGCTGTTTTTAACTGTACAAAACAGCTCATTTGATTTGATTGCCGCTTGATATTGCAAATTGGTGTATCTTACCATATTGTTTTAATGTATTAACTTGTTATTCTTCTCGTTTGTCCCTATAGCGCCTAATGAACCGGAAGTCTCGCCCACAGGCTTACTTCTGCGTTGAAGAATAAGTTGAATAAGATGAAGTATTAAAAGTACTAAATAAATAAACAAAGAAAGCTATATAGAAATAAAAAAAGTATATTAAATACTATATTATACTAATACAGTATATTAAATATATAAATAACACTTATTTGTGCTAATTTTAAACCTCACCCAAAGAAAGCAAGCAGTATAGGCAATTATGACAAGTTTAATGCTGAGGCAGTATGTAACATAGGTAGCCCATATCATGACCCACATAAAGCAGAGCCTTTACTCACTGACTGTCTCAGAGTAGAGCTCCTGCTCTGTCCTGACTGCAACTACATATCACAGAAAACAAAACTGATGCAGAATCAGCACAAAGATCACTGTGAGTGCAGGCCAGTATGGTCACAATGCCATCCCCAAAAACGAGAACACAAAAGAGACAGACACTCTTGTACATGGACAAGATCCAGGAAAGACAAACTGTGCTAAGAGGCCACTTGAGAGAGAGATAGCGATATATGAATTATTATATGCAAATACTGTATATATTCATATATTCATGTATGTATGCATATATATATATATATATATATATATATATATATATATATATATATGTGTGTGTGTGTGTGTGTGTGTGTGTGTGTGTGTGTATATATATATATATATATATATATATATATATATATATATATATATATATATATTTATTAGGTCCCCTTGCTTGGAACAGATTAGTATTCGCTGTAGGTATTCCATAGGATTTTCTTTAAATACATGTTTAAAACATTTTCATTCTATGTACAGAGAAATACTGTATATTTCTACAAGGAAGTAATGGTGATTTGTCGAGGAGTTTCGAGTGCTAACGGGCCAGCACTAAACGTAAAGCTGCAGCATTTTGGCATATGAAGGACAAGTTCGTTTGCATCTTGTTTAGCTACAAAAGCAGAGATACAAAGCAGACAGCTCTTCTATAAAGGCTCAGTCTCCAGTCCTGCTTTCATGACTGTCCACGAGAGAGAGAGTGAGTCTTCCTCATCTGGAACGATATTAAGCATGGGAACTTAAAAACGGTGAGCAAATTACATACATGAGACAACAGTTGACACGACATTTGTGGCTAACCGAGGATACCAGAGAAACGAACTAAGAGGTACTTCCCACAGCTGTCTGTGTAAAGATGTCTTTTGAAATAGTCTTTCAAAAAGTAAGAGAAAAAACAAGTGTAAAAGGTGTAAGGAGGCTGATGATGGTGCAATAGTCCAATCACATCCACTTGAGGCGACCGATCGCTACGAAGATCGTTCTACAGCGGTAGAGTTTATCGCCAGAGTCAGTGTGCTCACTGTCAATACTCCATTTCACACTCATAAAGGTTGTTCCCCACAGTATGGGGTCGGGGAGAGGATGATGGAGGAATGGGCTTGAGGTGGAGGAGGTGCGTGTCCTCAGGATTTGTTGTCGTCGTACATGTCCATCGACGCCTGGATGTCTGGAAGCTCCATCTCACAGACTACGCTGCGTGGAGACACAGAATTACGGTTGAAGAAATGACCACCTGAAAACAGACAATCAACAAAAATGATGGGGTTAGATCAAGACAAAACAGCATTTTGTGATAATACTCTGTTTTTGTGTACAACAGGGGGATAGAAAGAAAATGAGATAGATGAAAAAAGGAAGGATTCTTCTGAAAGTTAATAAAATATTTAAGATTCGGCTCCTGCTGACTGAAAAGACTTATTTACCTCCTCCATAAAGGTTGTGCTCAAATCTGACATTTCATCTCGGCATAAAATCAATGCCGGTCGGTTCAGTGTAATCAACACTTATTATGTCCTTGACATCAGACCAATTAATTACCATCAAGCTTCTCAGTTGAAATCAGATTTTATTATGGAAGTGCCTGGGTGTTCTGTGAATAAACAGCTCCTTGATTTAACTCCTTATGCTGTCATTTTTACAACAGAGGTGTTTTATTTTACCTGAAAATTCTAATTAATGTTATTGTATTACAGTACTAAAACATACTGACTTTGCTTAAACAGGGTATAAAAACATACAAAATATTTCTGTATTTTTTACCCCTACGTTGTTACACTTGTGGCGTTCCTGGTCAAAAAAGACAAACTTTTGCTTATTGACATTGCTTACAAATTTCTCCAAAATTAATCCGATTTTTTCCCACTCAAAAACTGTGGTGCGTAAGCACAGATCAGAGAGGCCTATGACCAATCAGTTCCAAAAGTTTCAAGATTTGGCGATTATATAGCATAGTGAGATTGACCAACAATTTTTAAAAAACAAAAATAGGTAAAGGTTTTTCAACACAACACAAGTTTCAAGATTTTGTGTGTAATTTTTAGGTCTACATTTTCTATTTTGTTTATATTATGTCTAGTATACACAGACTAGAACAGATGTTTTGCAAATATACAGCTCCTTGATTTACCCAGAGAGGTTTTATTTTACCCGAAAAAGGTAATTAATGTTATTGTATTGGATTAAAATGTAAATTTTTTTAAAATGTACCTTTTGTAAATGACTTTGGTCAAACAAGGTACAACTTCCTAAAAATATTTCTGTACTTTTTTCCCACCAAAATATCAAAAATTGCTTACATATTTCCCCAAAATTAACCACAAATAATGTTTTTATTTATTTTTATTTTATTTATTGTTAATTTATAGGTATACATTTTCTATTTTATTTATATAATGCCCAGTACAGACAGACTAGAATCGCAGAGTGTTAAGGGAAATATGTGGATGTGCTTCTCCATTTAATCGTTTATTATTAAACTGCATTTAATTATACACAGTATGTATGCACAAATATTGCAACCCTCAAGCAGGTAAATAAATATATAAAATAATAAAATAAATAAAAACCTTACTGATTTACTAAAACAGCTCTGGCATATCAGAAAATGTGCTTAACACTTTATCCTTAAAAATGATGTGCTAACATCAGCGGCCTAAGTAAGTGATAATGTACATCCAGCCAGTTGTTATTGCAGAATAAAGCCCAAGAGACTTATCTGCTGCAATAACTACCGACTGGATGTACATTATCCCACTTATTACATGACTGCTTGCCACAAAATGAAATAATTACACACATAATATTGATTTAAGCTGAAATATTTGAAGGCAAAGCTTTCGTGGAGAAAGCAGTTGCTAGACTAGACAACATTTCACCACATGAATAATTATATCGATAAAAGACACTGATTTAAGATGGAACCTTTTTAAAATCTTACCAGTTTGTTAGTTATCTTACAATCCATTACAAGAGAGAGTGGGTCTGCGATACCAGGATGACATAATTAAATAACTGTACACAGAATATTGATTAAATGTTGATTTTTAATATTTCATTAGCTAACCAAATGCAAAGCCTCCAAGAAAAAATGTGCCGACTGCAGTTACCCGGATGAGTTATTAGTTTTTACCAGTTGTTATCAGGGAATAAAACATACCTTGGAATGTGGTGACTGACCAATCAGAATTGTGTATTCTGTATAGCTGTGTCATAATAATGTTTATTATACTACAATACAGACAAAAATGTCCTTCTGTCCATCAAGTAATCCTTCCGGTTTTCTGACAAAACTGTGCTGCAGCTGAGCAGCCCTGACCTTTAATTACACAATCTCTATTTCAATGTATTAAATGTTAGGCTGATACTAAACACAATCTGCCTTTATAGATGTAATACAGTATTTTTTTGTGCTCTTGGCTTGACTTACTGTAAGGCACTACTGAATTAAAGTGTAGAGCTATTATATGGCACAATAAATCAATATTGTGTGTCTAGCCGACATGTGACATTATCAGGGTTTCTGGTCTAAAAGTGAAAATGAGATTCAAGAGTCTCACAATGGTAAACTGAGAGAGACAGAAGCATCAAAGCAGTATCAAGGAATACAACTAGTACTAGTAACTCCTAACTTACTAAAAAGCACAACAAAGATGTTTGCATAAAGCAATTTTAATACACACACAAATGTTTTTAAAAATTTAAAAATCACATGACAAAGACAAACCAAAGGATTTGAAAAAATATACAAATTTAAAAGATATTTAACATATGCAAAACTCTATTCATCTAAAATGAAAACAAGAAAGGGCTTATTAAATACAGCAATTAAGTAAAAAGGTTTATTAGCAATATCATCCAGTGAAAAGCTCTGAATGCGCTCATGTCTATAGAGATTAAACTTAGCTCTATTAACACTAGCAATGCATGAGTAAAAAAAACAGACTTGAAGTGCAATCGGCAACTTTGTTTTTCAGGATGCGTTTCTGGTTTAGAAATCAGGACGCCACAAAAAAAAAATCTTCACTCCAACTTCGGTCTGTAAAGGACATAAAAAACAAAAAACATTTAACAAGCACTAATATGAGGCACATAATAACAGAAAACTCATACAGAAGTTATTTAGATTAAAAAAAATAACTAAAATTAAAAAATATAATAATGCTAATTCAAACTGTAACAGTATCTTAATTACACTAAAGTAACACGTTTGCTAAAAAAAAAAAAAAATAAAATAAAATAAAATATATATAAATAAACTGATTATAAAATAATAATTTGATCAAAGTCATTTAAAGATTCATATTAAAAGCCCTTATGGTTGCATAATCCTATGACACTTTATGTTTACTTGTTGAAAAGCAATGCATTAATGCGGTCATACACTAATGTGGCAAATTATGCTGTGCAGCAGGTACTCAACGCTATGACATTCTGAAAATCTTGATCTACAATACTCACTCGTAGTTAGAGGTGCTGGCAGTGGCTCTGATGATCATGTAGCAAAGTGTGAGAGCAGAGAGGACGCCGAAGCTGGCAACAATAAACCACTCTTCTGTTAACAGAGTAAAAGGGGGAGGGGTCATTTTCTGTTGAGGGCGGGGCCAGGGTATCATCTCGACAGAGAGCCGAAGAGAAGAGGAAACTGGCGACAGGTGGAGGCGTGAAGAAAAAAGGGAGCACTTCCCTAATCCGTGGAACATGACAGGAAACCATAGGCAAGCGACGATCACAAACAAGACAGATAAAACACGAGAGCGAAACTGAACATAGCACATTCAGAGCACATGACACTTAGTACTGGTTTAGCCGGACATTTACAAAGCAGAGAAGATCTGTTAGGAAGACAATGTCATTAGAAAGTAGTAGTATTCCACATACAGTAGACGTTTATGTATGTATTTTATATATATATATTTTTTTATAATATCTGTAAAATTGTATAAAAACAGTACAATTTTTACAGAATTTAGAGACAAAAGAATTACTACGGTTTCAGAAACAACCAAAAATCTTTAAAAACATGAATAAATTGCAGAGCTGTTCAAGCACATACACCTGCTTGGAGTTCTTTAATATAATTAATCACTACAATACAAGTACAGGCCAACAGGAGGGGTTAAAACTGCTGAACATAATATTTTAAAGACATAGCACCAGGACAAATGGTTGGTAAATAATAAATTATCCCACAAATGCGTAATTACCTTACATCTGTTTCTACAACAAAGGTGTGCAGTTCCTTGAGCATTTACTCATTTTACTTGCATGCAGTTTTCTGTTCTTCAGTTTAGTTTCATTGCACTCAACACTTGCATGCAGTGTTTTAATGCTTGGTATAACTAAATTAAAAATGCTGGCACAACCAAAACACTAAAATAACTTCAGAGAGAACAAAAATAAATAAATAAATAAATAAATAATAAATGAAAAAATAAAATAAAATCAAATAAAATCAAATAAAATCAAATCAAATAATCCGTTGAAACCCTTTGAGATGCTGGAGTGTCTGATATCTTCTGATAAACTTTGGAATTTGTTAACCAAAATTAATTTTAAAATATTGTTTTGCAACAAATGGCATGGAATGGACATTTCCAATCACTTTACATATGTAACCCTGGACCACAAAACCAGTCCTAATTAGCACGGGTATATTTGCAGCAATAGCCAAAAACACATTGTATGGGTCAAAATTATCGATTTTTCTTTAATGCTCAAAATCATTAAGATATTAAGTAAAGATATTGTTCCATGAAGACATTTTGTAAATTTTCTACCATAAATATATCAAAAATGAATTTTTGATTAGAAATATGCATTGCTAAGGACTTCATTTGGACAAGTTTAATGGTGATTTTCTCAATATTACATTTTTCTGCACCCTCAGATTCCAGATTTTCAAATAGTTGTATCTCGGCCAAATATTGTCCCATCCTAACATACATCAATGGAAAACTCATTTGTTCAGCTTTCAGATGATGTATAAATCTCAATTTCAAAAAAATGACCCCTATGACTGGTTTTGTGGTCCAGGGTCACATATAGCCACCATAATGACAGAAACAGAAATATAAGGAAACCCACAGTGGCTATTAGAAAAAAGGTGCATCCTATCACCTGGATTAACCATGCATTTGTCGAATTGAAATGCAAGTATCATAAAAACAAATGTTTAACAGAGATTTACATCAGAGTCAAATAAAATGCTTAGAAATCTTTTTTTTTTTTTTTTTTTTAATTAAAAGGATGAAAACAAGCTAAAATAGCATTTTTTTCATAAACCAAACTAAATTATATCCTTAATATTTCCTTTAGAAAATAAAATAACATTTTATAAAATAAAATAGGTCCACTTAAGTAAAAGGGAACATTCTAAAATCTTTTTGATTAAAAAAACAAAACATAAAAAAAACTAGTTAATTATTACAACTAAAATAAACATTAGCAATAATATACAGTCAGACAATCATTATCACAAAATAAACACCTACAAGGTGATCATTCTAAAGGTGTTTATTTTATGATAATGACTGGCTAAATATACAGTATCCTGTTATTTTGAAAATATTTTTATATGAGAGAAAAGACAGACCACAGAGTGCCATGACATACACGCAGTGACTTAAGAAGTCCAGCACAAAATATTTATTGCAGTAAGGTGCAGGACATACTGCGGTTGAGCACAGACACCTGCTCACATCAGTGAGCTCAGCCTCAGCAGCGCATGAGTCACAGCACACAGATGTCCCTAAACAACAGGTGGAGTGATGCAGTCAGTGCACTACGGTAAAGAAAGCTTACCCCCTGCTGGGGAGGAAATGAAGGAGAAGGTGGAACAGAGGTGAGCAAATAAAAGTGACAGGGAGAAACTTAAAGTTGAAGTGTGTGACTTTTTTCAATATCAAAAACTCTAACATTCCAGTTTGGCATGCAGAGGAAACCACAAGCGTGTTTGACAAACATTTTTGCAATTCCGTCGGGTGATGCAGAAATGACACACTCCACCTTTAAAGAATATCCAGATAGAATAAGAGAGACAAAATAAGAGAATAAGCCCCGCTCTTACTAGTGACAGCAATGTTGATCTCTCCGGTGCGAGGAATGAGCTCTTCGTCGGAGGGAAGCTGGGAGGAACTGGAGTGGCGTAGGGGCTCCATACTGATGCTGGTCTCGGAGGACAAGTCCACCAGCGCCGTCCTCTGGCTGGAAGTCTGACTGCGGGACATCCGATCCATGTCAAAAGCCATGTTGTCCACACAAGGCAGGTTGGGCTGTAAGTACATGAATGTCTTAGACAGCATTTCATTAACATGAATATGATTCTACACTACCAGGCAAAACTCTTCTGCTCACCAAGCCTGCATTTATTTGATCCAAAATTTTGAAATATTTTTACTATTTAAAATAACAGCTTTCTATTTAAATATATTATAAAAAGAAATATATTCCTGTGATAAAAAGCTATATTTTCAGCATCATTACTCCAGTCTTCAGTGTCACATGATTCTTCAGAAATCATTCTAATATGCTGATTTATTATTATTATTATTATTATTATCAATATTTAGTTAAGTATTATCAATATTAAGTTGAGTACATTTTTTCAGGATTCTTGAAAGATTCCTGATGAATAAAAAGATCAGCATTTATCTGAAACAAACAGATTTTGTAACATTCAAAAACGTTTTTTTTTTTTTTTTAATTTCAAATAGAAAACAGTTATTTTAAATATTAAAAAGTTTTCAAAATTGTACCATTTTTGCTGTACTTTGGATAAATGCAGGCTTGGAGAGCAGAAAATACTTCTTTTTTAAAAAAAATCTTGACTGGTAGCGTCCCTAAATAGGGGGGAAAAAAATCTTGGTAAAATGAAAAATTCAATGAAATGGCTGAAGTGACCACCAGAGGGAGCTACTGGATCATAAATCCTCTTCACTTCACTGCAAAAACAAAATTACAGGCCAGATTGCTTTATATCGTGTAACAATGTTTATCATGCTGCATCCGGCAACACATATTCATTTTGCCATTGTTCACAGTAATGTCTTTACATGCTCAGATCTGTAATATTTCTGGCAATCCATCCCAATCAAACTGCAGGACTTGATGTTATTTGCAAAAGGGTAAATCATGATAAAATCGTAACAACAACAAATCAAATAAGAGCCTATTGAATGTCATAACCTGCTACTCCCAGAGATCAATGTGTCTGTTGTTTTTGTAATTTAAGTTAGTGTGTATAAGTATAGCTGTACTTTGGGGAAAAGTGATCCCAGAAGGCAGCTATATAGTAAATGTGACAAAAACATCTCTTCAGGGACGTCCACAAGGGTGTAAAAAACAAAACAAAACAAAAAACCAAGTGTGTGAAAAAAATAAAAAAATAAAATAAAATAAAATGTATATAAATATATAAATTATATATAGTAAATAATTGTAGAATTTTATAAATAATTTTCTAAAATGCAGGTTTTCTTTTTACGGGGTGGTTGTTTAGATTATAATTAATATAATTGTGAAATATATTTTTTAAATTTAAATATATATATATATATATATATATATATATATATATATATATATATATATATATATATATATATATATATATATAAAATATATATTATCAATTATTTATTCATTAAATATTAAATAATTAACTAGTGTGTGTGGCCCTGGTATTCTCTACATTTAAAGGACCAAATGTCCCCACAAGTATAGTAATACCAGTAAATTTTGACGTTATGGGGACATTTTTTTGTCCTCATGGGGTTATAAATCATACAGAAAATCTAAAACTGTGTGAGGGGAAGGTTTACAGTATGAGAATAGAACATACAGGGTGTACAGTGTAAAAACCATTACGTCTATGAAACCCAATGTGTGTGTGTGTGTGTGTGTGTGTGTGAGCTCACCATAACTCCCAGAGCTTTGAGGATGTTGAGTTTACACATAGGACAGGTGCAGTGCTCATTTAGCCACGGATCCACACACATTTTATGGAAGACGTGCCTGAAAAGAAAGGAAAATGGGCATAAATAAAGCACTTACGCATTTGGTTGCAACAGCATAAACATTAATGAAAAGTTTCTTTTCATTCTATTTCTATTATAACGGAGTAAGACCATGAGATGCAGCATAATGCCTTTGATATCACCACAACTCTTTGCAGAAACGATGAATATTTGAAACTGCTCTAAGAACACTGGTGCAAGAAGGACATTACATGTAAAAGCACATTACACATTTATATTACAACCAGAGAGAGGAGAGAGTAAGATAGGAAGATTAAAAGCAAGAAGCCGGTGGACTTCAAAGGAGCAACATGAGCTTTCACAGAGAGCTTTTGAGTCTCTTCTCCTCCTCCTCATATCCGGCTGCCGCACAATCCGAGCTGTGTTTACTCCAGGAAAGACCCTGGGCTCTCGATAGCGGAAACCCTCTTCATCAGGGAGATTCTCGGCACAAGCCAGCCATTGAGGCTCATGCTAGGGACAAGGCAGCCATTGTGGCTCTAAAGATTGGGAAGAATATTTATCACTGCATCATAGAGATAAGCAATTTAGATTTAAAAATTAATCCTAATGTTTTATGGCAAATGCACACATAGTTTTAAAACAACTCATTAAAATAAATTGTTTATACAGAAGTGATAAGAAATGTTTCTTGAGCACCAAATCAGCATATTAGAATGATTTCTGAAAGATCATGTGACACTGAAGAGTGGAGTAAAAGCAGCTGAAAATTCAGCGTTTTCATCAGAGAAATAAATTACAATTTAAAATATATTCAAATAGAAAACAGTTATTTTAAATTCTAATAATATTTCACTATTTTCTACTATACCTCTAACTGAATAAATGCAGTTTTGGTGAGCATAAGAAATATTTTAAAAAAATATTACCAAGCCCCAAATCAATGTAAATATATTTGATATATCCCAAGCATCCTCGAACGCAGCAAAAGGGAGCCCAAAATACATTTTAAGACCCTCAAGTGAGTATGTGAGGTATATGAGTATTACATAAGTCCCCAATGGAATAAATGCAGGTTCTTCAGCGAAGAAATGTTTTGAGAAAGATTTTAATACAAACCGACCAGAACTACTGGGCAGGAGAGTTCGTGGAATTTGGCTGCAGCAATGCATTTCAAAGGGGTTATCTGAGGATGTCAAATAATGCTAAGTGCCACTGACATACTGTGATTTATGGGTGCTGAGAGGATGTATGCATTCTGTATTGAAGCAGCGTGCAGACAAACTCCAACAAAGCTTGCAAAGCTCCAACATGCAAACAAGGGTCAGATGAATTAATGATGAGGGTGCTTACAACAAAGAATACATAAGGAGATGCATGCCATCAAACTAAGACAGACCAGCTCTGTGTGTGAGCCCAATCTTTATGTACTGTATTATTTTATACTGTAGTTAACATAGCACATGCATATTTAAACACAAATTTCAGTCTGCCATGACACAGTCAGTCACATCCATGAAGTGAAGGGCACACCCCTAAGAAAGATACAGGAGAAACAGCAAAGCTAATGCACAGGGACGTAAATTGAATGGCCATGGCTAGGTCAAGTGTGCTGCCATTACTTGTGCTATGAGTTATTGATTGTGGCTGGAGATACTTATGCTTAAGAGAGCAGAGATACTCACCTTAAGAAGAGATAAGCATGAGATAAGAACACATGACAACCATTTCCATACAAACTCACACACTACCATTCAAACGTTCTGGGCCCATATTCACAAAACATCTTAAGGCTAAAAGTAGCTCATAACTTGCCGATTTTGGAGAAAATCTTAAAAATAATGGGCGTCTCAGTCCTAAATTTAGGACTCTTACATTTTTGCTCAAAAGTATTTCACAAAGTGTTTTAGTACTAAAATTAGCTCCTAAATCTGTGAAACATTAGGAGTAGTGAAGAGGACTCCTAAGTCACTAAGACCAAGCCACAAACTATCCTAAAATGGCTGTTGCCTTCAGTCTGCCTTAGTACACAAACATTTGACGATTATGAGCTTTTAAAAATGTATCACCTTTGGTTTGGCAAGAAGTAACAGCTTTTCTTGCGTCCGGTTTGGTTTTCTTGTATGTTTGCATGTGTTAGTATCAACCATGATTATAATACTCTGTTAATTAAAAGGCTGTTTATATGCATATTCACTAATTGTTTAGGATAAGCATACATGTAAGAGGCTGACATTTAAACTGAACATATACTTGTTTAATTAGTGACACTTAGCCTGTATTTTAACATCTTTATTTGGATGTGGCAACATTTTTATTTTTTAAATCTTTATTTGAAAATGGTAACATAATATCGCACTCTACAAAATTTCTATGAATAAATCTCTGATAGAGACCCCTCCCCTATCAGCCAATCAATGTGTGCATAGTTAATAAGCATGCTGACATCAACCATAGCAACAAGGTCAACCCCGCCCTTACGTTTAGCTTTAGACTTATCTTTATTCCTTAGTAAATTTTGTCTCAGCAGCTTTGTGAAAACTCCTAGCTAGAAACTTTTACTGCTATTTAGAAGAACTCTTAGCGTTAAGATAAAATGTTTTGTGAATACGGGCCCTGGAGTCTGGAGTCATTACTGATCATTCTAGTATGCTGATTTTGTGCTCGAAAAAAAAATCTTATTATCAATGCAGAAATCAGTTGCTTAATCCTGCTTGATATTTTTGTGGAATCAATACATTTTTTAAGGATTCTGTGATGAACAGAAAGTTCAAAAGAATGACATATATTTGAAATAAATTTTTGTAACATTACAAATGACTTTACTGTTGTTTTTTTATCTATTTGTCTTAATGATCCCTTGCTGAATAAACGTAAACATTTCTTTAAAACATGTTATTCCAATTAAAACAATTAATTGTTTTTTATAATCTTTCATCAAAGTGGCACATTGGCAGGAAAAACTACTATTAACCCACATAATTAATGCTTCTTTTTCATGATTTAATGATCATGATCATTAAAATCTTGCACTATCCACCTTTTTCTTTAACACAGAAGTAAGCCTATGGGTGAGACTTTCGGCTCATTAGCCGCTATAGGGGAAATAACCGAAAGAATAACAAAGTGCAGTAAATGGTAAAACTGTTTGCACTACAAACCAGTGTGTCTATAATTAAGATAATACATCAAAATAATATAGTAAGACACACCAATTTGCAATTTCAAGCATCAAAACAACTTGTTTTGTTCAGCTAAAAATAGCTTGACGTGATGAGACGTAATGAAACCAGACACATTAAATTTACAACTCTTACGGGAAGAAAGAGGTGGATACAGTATATATATCCTGAATATTTTTATTTTATTTATTTATTTATTTTTTTTCAAAGAAACAAACTAGAGTGGTTAAAACATAAGTAGACACCTCATTATCATTATGGGTTTGGCTATTCCAGTTATTCCAGTTTAAACATTCCAAACAAATCTTAATTATACAGCATAGAATGACATAAATGTATGACAACTCTATGTTAAGATTGGGTAGGGCCTTTTCTATTTCAGTTTGATAATACTCCTGTTTACAAAGCAAGGTCAATAGAAATAGCTCAGAAAAGTATGGAAGAACTTGCCTGGTCAAACCTCAACCCCCTACTGAACATTTACGGGATGAATTGGAATTGATTATGAATCACTCAACATCAGTGCCTGACCTTATGGAGGTCATGCGTTTGCATTTTGTATTTAAACTTGTATTTAAATTTGCTTCTTTCTTTTAACTGAACTTTCTGCAGGTCCTTCAGAGCTAAACAAACCGTGAATATTTAATGCTGAACAGCGAATATAAAAAAAAAGTGTCTGTTTTCTTTCCTGTGTTGACATTTCCAGTCTTCAAATAGGAAGTTACAGCAGCCAATATTTTTAAAGGGATAGTTCACCCAACAATGAAAATTCTGTTATTAATTACTCATGTTTGTGTCATTTCAAACCTGTAAGATCTTTGTTTATCTTTGGAACACAAATTAAGATATTTTTGATGAAATCCGAGAGCTTACTGACCCCGCATAGATGGCAATGCAACTGACACGTTCAAGGCCAAGAAAGGTAGTAAGGACATTGTTAAAACAGTCCATGTGACATCAGTGGTTTAACCATTATGTTATGATACAAGAATACTTTTTGTGCACAAAGAAAACAAAAATTAACAACTTCATTCAACAATTTCGTCTTCTGTGTAGCGTCATAAAACTAAGGTTGAACCACTGATGTCACATTGACTATTTTAATAATGTCTTTACTACCTTACTGGGCCTTAAACATGGTAGCGGTGTAGCTCTCGGATTTCATCAAAAATATCTCAATTTGTGTTCCGAAGATAAACGAAAGTCTTATGGATTTGGAATGACATCAGGGTCATGAATTAATGACAGAATTTCCATTTTTGAACTATCCCCTTAATGTCCATTATTTTTAATAGCCGATGGGCTTGTATATTTTCCCACCTTTTGGGAGTATGTTACCATATACATGGTCGAAAGCCAACAGACATGGAATAAAAATTTGATTTCATGGAGTCTTCAATGCTTGGAAAGACCTGGATGGTTATCCAACCATTTCTCACTATGACTAAGAGTTTCAGACTGGTTTGTTGCTGGATGCCAGCAGCTGTCTGAGGCGGCACAAGCTGCAGCTCATGAGTGTGTTATTTGATCTGACTGGAGTGAAGCAGTGATTCAGCCGTAAGCAGAGAACAATGCAATTAACCAGGCTCTGGATTAGCGTTTCATCACTGCTCTACAGTTGTAGAGACAGAAAGAGGGAGTGAAAGAGATAATAAAGATAGAGCATGAGTGGGTGTGGATGAAAAGAGGAAATATTAATGCTACACTACAGTAGACATCATGGAGAGATGACTGATACTGTATTTAAAGGGACAGCTCACCAATTTTGATTTATTTATTTTCATTTTTCAAATAGCTCATTCCATACTCATTCCAAACCTGTCTGACTTTCTAGCATCAAACTGATAAGGAGATCACAGGTTCGGACAACAAGAAGATGATTAAAAAAGGAAGCACCTTAATTCCTAAAAACATCAGCAACAAACATATGTCTGTGAAAAAGAGGAAGGAATGACAACAAAAGTTTCCATGAATAAACTGGTGAGTTACTACACGTTGCTGCTCACAGTATATCTATATAAGCAGTTCTAACATGTGAGCATGTACAGTATGTGTGTTTGGTGTAAAGTGATCCACAAAATTAGCAACTAGACTTCCAGCTGTGTGACCGGGTCATACTCGGCAGATGGTGTCTGAAACTGTAGGAAAGGGCATGTTTGTGTATTTGTGCGTGCATACTATATGTCGCATCCCTTTAACACACTGTGCATGAATAGTGTGTACTTGTTTGTAAGTATAAATGTGTGTGTGTTTGTGTGTTAGCTGCCTAGAGGTCACTAGAAGCTGAGCTGCTAAAAATAAGCAGAGCAGGTCTGACAGGGCAGTGATTCACAACCACAGCAGTGCCATATTTCCTCAACAAACTCACATCTCACAACAGCTAGTGACCTCTGATCTCCCTTTCTCTCTCTCTTCTCTCTCCAAATGTCATTTGAACATTATTCAAAGTCTGGGGTGAAAACCAAATTGCATTGGGCAATGCAAAGAGATTTTGTCAGCTGACAACATAAGCCAAGATGCTAAAATGGAAAAATCGTCATAATTCACAACCATATCAAGGGAAAGAAATGTATCTTACTAAATATTATTATTAGTAAGAGCAGTCCATTAGTAAGAGTTGTCCATTAATAAAAAAAAAAAGAAAAGAAAAAAAAAAAAGAAATTTTAACCAGCATTAATTTGCAGAAATAAAGTGGGTATTTCATTTCCCTTAATCCACAAAGCGAAACTAAGTACATTTGCAAATACAAACACACATACACGAAACTTACTTGCAAGGTAGGATGCGGACCACATCGTTTAGCTGATAACCTTCAATGCATACTGCACAATGATTAAAATCTGGCTCTGTTTCCTGCAAAATATGAACACAAGACAAAATACAGTTACAATTTTTTTTATTGTCAACATTTAAGGAAACATTAAGACACAGATGCAGGAAACATTAGGGCATTTTTAGGATCATTTGCAAGTCAAACAAGAATAGGACCAGGTCAGCAGGCAGACACTAGCAAACATGATCCCTTCTACAAAAATTAGAATGCAACAAATGACCACTGACCACACTTGAAGTAAAAATGCTGTCCGACCAGACACATTATAAGCAATATTTTCGCAAAATTTGTTTTTAAAATAGTTATGTGCAGCTGCATTTTTAACCACTGCTACTCAGCACAACACCACAGAAATAGAAACCAAGTGACCACTGCAGTGTTCTGCTGCTTGTCGCTTGTTAGATGTGATAAGCAAAGGGAAAAAAAAGATGGAAACCGTTTTTGACCTATTCAACTACACAATAACAATTTCAAAATATAGCTGTAAGCAGCAACTACGGGGCCAAGCACTAGGCAAGCAAGGCAACAAGCATCAGAGCAACTGAAGCAATGAGTAACTGAAGCCATTTTAAGATGATTTTAGTTCAAATTAGTAAAAAAAAAAACAAAACAAAAACAGCCACTAGTAATATGAATTAATGGGTTATCACTTTTGACCAATAGGGAGCACTGTTATCAAATCGATGTGGTGTTTTCAGTGTGAGGTGACAATGACAAACACAATATGTCAATATGTCAAAGCTTTGCAGAGATAAAGCCTTAGAGTCATTTTGGCATCATGGCTCAAATTTGTTGCATTGCTATACAAAAACGTTTTCGTCTATCAACATAAAATCCATAACTGTGTGTCAGCACAGTCTGAAGATGATGTGACTCGATTTTGATGAAAATTGGACGAACGGTCGCGGAAGAATTAAAAAAAGTATGCTGTTGGCATGACCCAAGGAATATTTTGAGACCAGTTAATAAGCTAATGCAATAAAAAGTTATTAGCATTTTTAGAAATTTCATAATTAATGGTTAATGAATGGTTTATCACTCTTGACCAATAGGTGGCGCTGTTACCAAATTGATGCGGCATGGTCAGTGTTGGGTGACAATGGCACATACAAAGTTTGGTGTAAATATGTCAAAGCTTTGCAGAGATACAGCCTTAGTTGCAGTTTGACATCTTTCTAGCAAATTCATTGATGCATTAAACGAAAACTGTTTCGTATTTCACATGAAATTCATAACTTTTTGCCAGCATGGTCTGAAGATGATCCAAATCAAATCTGGTGAAAAATCAAATTGGTCTAGGAGGAGTTTGAAAAAGTAGGTTTTCAACACTGACCTAAACGGAGGACAGGAAGTTCGGCCAATTTTGGCATAGTTGGTATCAATGTTCTCGGCATGACCCAAGGAATATATTGAGCTCACTTTCATTACAATAGGCTAATTTAATCAAATGTTATTAGCATTTTTGGACATTTCTTTATGACTTTTTGTGTACTGTCAGGGCATAGTGCCAAAGATACATACAGAGTTTTGTAACAATACGCCAATGTGTTCATTAAATATAGCATTTTACAATAAACTTTGCAATGGCCAACACCAAAAATGGCTGACATGGGAAAATTGGGTATGGTTCGACTCAACATGCTCCTCTGAATCTAAAAAGACCAAATTTGTGATTTTCGCCAAACCATTCAGAAGTTCTAAACAAAAATAGCCATTTTTCATATCTCCTGACCACTAGATGGCACTGCGCCAAAACTGTGCAGGTAGCCTCAGGTCATGCTTGTTATAACACACACCAAGTTTAATCTCGAAACGCCAAACCGCGTGATATCGCTTCACATCCATTTTTTCCGTGCTCCTCATAGAATTCGTTCACATGTTATTCAAGAACAATTTCACTAATTAACTTGAATTCCACAACTTTTTGCCACCATGGTCTGAAGATGATCTGTGCCAATTTTGGTGGAAATCAGACAAACTGTCTAGGGTGAGTTTGAAAAAGTAGGTTTCTTGAACTATTAAAAATAGCAAAAAAAAAAAAAAAAACCTAAACCCAACGATTTTTACATTTTGGCGTTCAATCGACTCAGAAAACATGAGTGAAATTTTGGACAAGTGGTGGCACTGGAGAGTTTGAGTTAGAGACTCGCTTGCTGTGGTTAATGTTGACACTGACTTCTATCAGTGTGCCAAATTTCATAACTTTCCTGCAAACGGTTCTATGGGCTGCCATAGACTCGAGAGTGGAAGAAATGAAAGACGAAGAGGAATAATAGCAAATCTAACAGATACAAGAGGTGCTTAATATTTCTAAATAATAAAAAATAAATAAACAAATCAATATTAATACAGAAAAATATATACTGTACATAAAAAAACTCTTAATATAACTCCCTTTAGGACCTTGGGTCTTGAATCCTCCCTGCTATTTCTACTTAAGCATAGCCCATTATTATTAAATATGCATGCTGGCCTTATGACACGTATCTGTGAGAAATGGGAATAATGCAGGTGTGAAATTCTCTTTAAACTCTCGGCAATATGCTTTGAGTAGCTATATTACGCTCTATATTGATCTGATCTCTTGACCTCCTCCTTGCCTCGTCCTTGTATTCATCTTGCCCAGCTATTCTCAAGTGCACCATTTAAGGTTTAGATACCACACTCATACACTAGATTACACAGTGAAACTAACACTAACACATTTTTAAATAAATTAGATAAAAATGGTCTAACTACAGCAACCTGTACAGTTACGATTGTATGTAATGCACATAACAATCAATTTCTTTTCTAACACTCCAAACAAACAATATGTCAAGGCACAAAAAACAGATAAAAATGATAACTGTTTATACAATAACTGTTTTTAATTATAGGACGATCACTAGTTGCTCATAAAGGTCATCTAAAAACATGTGATTCGCATAATGAGTATAGTGGAGGATAATAGAGGTAAACTGTGTATCACTGCATAATGCAAATGGTTATACATACTACTTAAATAGTAGGCAGCAAAATAGGGACTCTAAACTGTTCATTATGCAGTAAGCTAATATTTTATTTTAAAACACACGGCTCCTGTCACAAGAGAATACCTGCATCGTAAATATAGTGATACCAAAATGCATAAACAGTCCTGAAACAGTGCAAATTTTTAATCATGTGACCATTAATTTCCAAAAAAAAAAAAGAAAAGAAAAAAAAAATTATATTATATTATATTATATATATATATATATATATATATATATATATATCATACACACAGTAATCTGTAAGAAATTAACCTGAGAGTTTACCACCTGAGAGTAATAAAATAAGATTTAATCTCAAATTACGTTCATAAAAGGCAGGAAAATGTGTAATATGTAAAATATGTAAAAGTTTTCCAGTGACACAACTTAAAAATATTTGGACACATTAATTTTACAATTCTAGGAACACTTAAGTAAACAGAAAGAACAAGAGAAGCACATTGTTTTATGGGATGAAGTAGTTTTGGCAAATGAAGTAGGTCATCTGGGTATTCCATGCACACTGTAAATTTGCATACTCTGCACAGTACACATACAGCATACTCCATTCCTAGTGTAAGGTACGACAGCATGCCATTCTGAACATTCCGCTTGTATTTTGTGTCAAATAATTTCCTAGCACAAACTGTCCAAAATACTGGAATATAAATAAAATAAAAACAAGGTAGCGTGGAAAACATACCATCAGTGTGGTTCTAGAAACTCATGCCAACTCCCAATGAAAACTATGGGAAGCTGCTCGGCTAACAGTGTCTCTGTCTAGATATTTGCAGGGTGACTGAGCAGTAGAGAGCGATCGTTCAGCAGATTTAGTGGATACAATGTGTCAAAGATGCTGTATTTCTCTGGCTCTGCTTTCAGCCCATCTGTCACTTGACTGACCTATGAGGTCAGTCTAAAGGGAATCTTGACACCACAGAAGAAACACTGGCTACTTGGAGGAGTGACTAGTGATTTGCATTTCTACACATGCATTTTTTCAAAAATAATACTAAGCTTCAGTGTTTTTTATATCCCTTTAGTACCAATTAAAGGGGATATCAGATGTTAAATTCACTTTCACATGGTGTTTGCATATAAATGTGCCTTAGTGGTGTGTGTGCACAACCACCCTACAAAGACCTCCTGAGACCCTGCATCCTCATATGAGGACAATATGTTTTAGTGAACTTCTCTGAGACTGTACATGCCACAGTTTTAAGTCTGGATGTCCTGTACAGAGCACATTGGGACTTTTCAGAGATACTAAATGTTTGGATGTTTTACCATAACCACTCCCTCTCCTTGGTCTTCAAAAATGTCTAATATTAATTTAGTGATATTCTTATGGAAATTTAATTATCATTTAAATCTGACTAATTTTTAAACTGCGTATCATAAATCAACATCTCAGGAAAATGTTATGTGGTTTCTTAACAAAATATGACTTTCTGTTACGAAACAGAACGTTGAGTTCATACATGAGGACACCGGGACTAAAAGCATGTTTATTACGCATTTTAGGAGACACAACAAATGAATTGGGAAATAAATTCTATTTCAATATTCCTATGAAATATTATATATTATTATAAAAATCTTGTCAATTATTACTCCCATTATTACACTTCTTTTTCCATTACATTTTGCCCCATAAACACATTAATATGCAAATTAGATACAATGTTTATAGATACAATGTATAAATTAAGAAAACCTCTTTATGGCCATTTTACACACATTTTGCATTAAGAAAAATTATATATAAAATCATTCTGTTAAAACATAGTTGAGACTCATCGTTATACACAGTTTGATAAAAAAAAAAAAATTGGTGATTTTGTCTATGCATGTTCATTCATCTCTTTTTTCCCAACATAGCATAACTTATGAATGAAATAATATTACATTTTATATTATTATTATTATTATTATTATTATTATTATAATTATTATTATTATTTTCATGCTCTAAACAATGTAATGACATGAAAAAAATACAAATTATTTACTAATTTTTTTCCCCAGGTCTCAGTAACCCTGAGATTTTAAAATAAATAATTGAATTATTTGAATTATTAAGTATCACATTTGCATGGTCATTGGTTCTCCAACGATGGTTATGGTCACATGACATGCAGGTAAACAAATAGAATGTTTCTCTTTTTTTTTTTTCTTTTTTTGATAATGATTTATTCTAATTTAAACATTCTTTTTAAATGATTTAATTATTAACTTTTCATCAATTCTTAAATTCCCACAGTTCCTTCACAAACACCAGTTTGGGAAACCTCAACATAATATAATGCTTAATGCACTTCATGTTTTCATGTTGTTAATAACAACAAAACAAATATATTTTCTTCCTCTTTGTATTTTATCCTATTTAAATCAATGTGATAAAAGAGTTAGGTCAAAAGTAATCTAAAAGTAGTCTGATTAGATAACCTAAAATGTGTCATGTAATGGATTACATTACTAACTACAGTTTTTGTCATGTAATTTGAGATCAGTAATGGATTACAAATTGTAAGTAATGTACCCTGCTCTGGTAATGGGATTTAATTGTAAATTTCCTCTAAGACTTAGCAGTACTTTTGAAACCAAGCAGCAGGTACACTTTCAAGTACTATTTATATATTCTTATAGCATAAATATATCTCTAGTAGCAGGCAACGTATCACTCAGGCAGCTAACTAGAGCTCCCTGGGCATGGAGCCATTTAGAAAGTGACAAAAATCCTCCTAGGTTTTATATCACACTCTGCCCTGTTCTTCCTGGAAGCATCTTCTCTACTCTAGATGCTATTTCCGTCACCTGGCAGTGTCCTGTCTACTCGGCATGGTCAAGGTCATGTTGTGGTGAGTGGTGTTCGGTTTCTAATGGGCCCCTCTCAGCGTGAGAGTCATCGACTGGTGTCCGGTCAGTCCCTGCAGAGGGACGTGGCCGATACTCAGAGGCTTAGAAGCTTCAGCCAAGGCAGTGAAGCTGTAAGGATGCTACATCGCTGGATAATGCGTCATAACTGATTGAAAATGTGTATGCGATGACTTGAAAAGGAATAGGAAGAAGGAAAGAGAGAGAGAGAGAGAGGCAGAGAAAGACAGACAGATGTTCTCTCACTCAATCTCTACCGAGCATGACCTCTCAGATGAAAGGTTTCAATTTCTTGCAGCACTTCTCCAAGGCCACTGATGTTTTATTCATGGCTGATGTGAGCTGACCTTGACTGGGCTATGATACACGCTGACTGGCACGGCTCCACCCCTTCTCCAAACCGAACAGCTGTGAAGTCTCACGACCCTTCTTACCTCATCGTTCACCTGACAGTCATTCACCTTTACACGGGTCAATGTCTTTGGACTGGTACGTTCAGTAATATTGGTACGTGGTACCTTGGTACGATCATGGTACGTTCAGTAATATTACATCTAGAGATGAACCTAAACTGTCTGTTACCAATATTTTTAACGGCCAATTATTGATTGAATTAAGACCTTGAGCAAAGGTTTAACATGCATTATATTATACAAGCAATGATGCACTGTAAACAAATATCAAGTGCATTAGTTTTCGTTAAAATCCCTAGTTCCCCTAGTTGCTTTATTATAAAAAAAAAAAAAAAAAAAATCCAAAAAGCAGTGTAGTATTGTTTTGCTCTAAACAGAAAGACTGATTTCAGCTGCCTCTGAGTTTATTTTTCCAATTTATTTGACTTTTTATTCTTATTTATTTATTTATTTTTTAAATTTTATTTAATTTTATTACTTTTTCCATTTTATTTTTCCATTATTTTATTATATTTTAACTGATTTAGAAATGTAATTTAGTCCTGTGATGGTAAAGCTTAATTTTCAGCAGCTATAATACGTACACTGATAAGAAACAGTAAACAAAAAAAAAAAGTAATTTTTCCATTATTTTATTTTTCCATTGTATTTTACCATTATTTTATTTTATCGTATTATCTTATCTGATCTTATCTTATATCTTATCTTTATTTTTTATTTGTATTTTTCCATTATTTTGTTTAATCTTACTTTTTTTATTTTTCAATATTTTATTTTATCTTTTAATATTTTACTTTATTTTAATTTTATCTTTTCCATTATTCTATGTTATTTTTCCATTATTCTATTTTATTTCCCATTATTTAATTTAATTTAATTTAATTTTTCCATTATTTTATTATATTTTAATTTATTTTAAAAATATAATTTAGTCCTGTGATGGTCATTTTTCAGCAGCTATAATATATGCTGATTTGGTGCTCAAGAAACACTTATTACTTATTTCATTATCAATGTTGAAAACAGTTATTTTCCATTTTATTTTTCCATTATTTTATTTTATTTTATTATTATTTTTTTTTTTTACATTATTCTATTTTTATTTTCTCATTGTTGTATTTTATTTTATTTTATTTTTACATTATTTAATTTAATTTTTATTTTATTTTTTACATTATTTTATAATTATTTACTTTTACATTATTTTATTTTTTTTACATTATTTTATTTTATTTTTACATTATTCTACTTTATTTTCCCATTGTTGTATTTTATTTTATTTTACTTTTACATTATTTTATTTCATTTAGTTTTTTTCATTATTTTACTTTATTGTATTTTTTCATTATTTTATTTTATTTTATTTTATTTTATTTTTCCATTATTTTATTTTATTTTATTTTAAAAATGTAATTTAGTCCCGTGATGCTAAAGCTCAATTTTCAGCAGCCGTATTACATGCTGATTTGGTGCTCAGGAAACACCTATTACTTCCAACTGTTGAAAACAGTTGTGTTGCTTAATATTTAATGGAAACTGTCATACTTTTTTCAAAAAGAAAAAAAAAAAAAAGAGACTTGTAACATTACAAATGACTTTACTGTCACTTTTGATTCATTTATTATGCAAGCAATGATGCACTTACTGTGCATTAGTTTTTGTTAAAACCAGTACATACAGTGCAGTGTTGTTTGTTCTGCTGTAAACACAAACATGGATTTCAACAGGTCAATCTGCTCTGAGTTTGCCTTTTCTAAAGTAATAATAGTGAGCAGATACGCATCACCATCCAGCAATTTCCAAAGGCGCCATCTACCGTTTACGCTCTTTAGGCGTCTGCTTTAAACCGCATACAACTCTGTGTAGACTGTAATGTATGGGTTGCTGCTAGACAGCAAGGCTGGTGAAAACTGTATTTGATGTATCCTGTTGTAACTACTTGCATTTTTCAGGAGTTAATTCAGTTGTTGAATACAGCTGTAAATAACCGAGATGTGTGTGTGTGTGTGTGTGTGTGTGTAAAGAATGTGATTGAGCATTCAGAAGAATAGTGACAACCATATTTAGCTGCAGTGTGTACGTGTCTAGAGAGTCCTTCATGGAATACGGAGATGCATTATGAATGGAGAACTACACAAACAGTTCCATAATAGGACACAGCACTGCTTACTATAGCCTGGCGGACACGACACGGACAGAGACGAGCCTGAGAAAAGTAAACAAGCGATGACGTCAAAAGACCTCACCTTGTCTCCTCTTTTTACTGTCCTGGTAGTCAGCTTGCTAATGGCCTTCTTGGCAGCATCGCCCAGCCGTCGCTATAGTAACAAAGGACAGAGAGGAGAGAGTAATTCACATCATTTTAGATTCACAGCTTGACTTAATGAAACAGGAAATGAGAATGACTAAATAAACTTGGGGAATAAAAGACTCTGAACAGCAGAAAAAAAATGCAATTCAAATTTTGATAAACAAGGTAGAGCTAAATAATGATGCAGAGGAGAAAGCATTAGCAATATTAATTGTGATAAAAGCAACAGAGTGTCTTATCAGGATTGCATGAAGCAAATGAGTCTGGGTTAGTGAAAGGCCTGAGAGAGAGCCATAAATAAAAGAGTCTAAGTGCTGCCTGTGATGGGCAGTTCATTGTCTGTCTGTGTGTTTATGAGTGTTTGTTCTGAGATGTCCTCGCTCTTCTTTCTGCCAGTTTATTGCTAAATAAACAGCTCAGTGATTTACCACTGACAGTTTACAGAAAAAGCCAAAGGGCCAACCAGGGCCAAAGGATTTGTGCTAGCTAAACTCTATGTGTGTGTGTGTGTGGGTGCTATATTTGCAAGGGTCTCAAAATGTCCTCACAAATATAGACACAAATAAATCTCTTAAAACTGACTCATGAGGATGTCTTCACAAGTACGGTTCATAAAATGGCCAAATGATGTTTTAATTAAAATCTAAAAATGCCAAAGAGGTTAGGGTCAGTCTGCACTAATTATAATAAGCTTAATTAAAAAACAATAGAAGTCAATGGGAGGTACAGTATATGTGTGTGCCTGTGTATAAATGTTTGCACTTACATTTGTTAAAATGTTTTCAAAGAAATCTCTTAAAAATCACAGTAAATGGTAATATTGTGAAATACTATTGGAATATGTATGATTTCCACGATGTGCAAAACGTGGATGGAAACGCAAAATCCAGTCAGAAAAATGAAATTAACTACATAAAGCGGAATGTCACAGAATTTGGCAAATCTGGGCTGAATAAATCAAAAATAGGTCAGTTTATGTTAATTTAAATGTGATATGGACTAGTGTCTATGAATATTAAGCTACCAAAAAACTATTTACAATATGAATCCTGCATGTTTTTCGTATCTCTGTGTGAATGAATATTGCTGATGTGCAGTTACTGAAGCACGTGTGGCGTTTGTGGTGTTTTCAGTCTCCGCCGCCTCAATATACGAGTACATGAACACATGAACACAATCTCTAAAACTGCTTTGAGAGTCACTTAAAGAGCATTTTGCCATTTCTTTAGAGAAAATCTATTGTCCTGTCATATACAAACAGAAACTCAAAAGTCTTCACAGCAACCAGTCAAAATAAAAGTCTGGTTTAACTTGAAGAAACTGTGACAGAAATATACTAATGAATGTAATAATAGCTTCCATACTACTAATAAAATTATTATTAAAACATTCATTTTTTTAGGAATATTTACCAGATAAATTGTTTACTACAATTTATGTACCAGAAAAATGTAAATACACAGTATGGTATTTCTGAAAAAATACATAAATAAATAAAAAAAATAATATTTTTATATAAAAATCAATTAATTAGAGATGCTTTTGATTACTAAAATTTAATGAAACCATTGAAATGGAATCAATAATTTGCTGTTAAATTATGTATGTTTAATGATTTCAATTAATTAGACATCCTTTTTGATTCATACTTCTTAATTTAACCATTAAAACAATTTAAAATCAGAGTCAAAAAAATTTGAGTCAATTTAAAACATAAAAAAAAATGGAATCCAGAAAAAAATCAAATGAAAAAAAATATAATAAAACCGAATTTGGGATGAAATAAAACAGATTTCATAGGGCCCTACAATTAGATCCTTCAGAAATCATTCTAAGATCAATTTGGTGCTCAAGAAACACTTCATATTATAATCAATGTTGAAAACAGTTATTCTGCTTAATATTTTTGTGGAAACACATACATTTTTAGGATATTTGGATGAAAGTTTAAAAGAACAGCATTTATTTAAAACAGAAACTAATAATGTCTTGTAACATTATAAATATATTTACTGTCACTTTTGAATAATGTATTGCACCCTTGCTGAATAAAAATATTTTCTTTTAAATGATGGTAGCTGATTACTCAAACACACACACACATAATATTTACAGACGTATTCACAAGAATGAATAAGCAATAATCACGCTGGCAAAGAAGCTTAGAGCAAAATCAGGTTAATGGGAAGAAAGTAACATGTGCCAATGAGCTTTTGCTGAGTGTTTATGACTTGACCCCTTTAAAAAAAGGTTTCAGTAACCATACACACTGTCAGGTTATTAGGCTGTGCAAGGCCTTGCATTTAAAAGCACTCACTATTTTTATTCCAATCTTCCATAATATAAACAGTGTCTAGTACTTTAAATGTAACTGGTAAATAAAAGATTCTGATTTTACATACTTCACCTTTATACCGACAGCTGTTAATACAGCCTAAATAAAGCCAGTAGTAAATTCAGAGGTCTGGTAAAAGCGAAAGGGCTGAGAGACATCAATACTACAGTGGAGTAATGAGGACTACAAGTCTGTGTGTGTGGAACCAGACGCTGAAGAGACAGAGTGTCACCAAACACACATACACACACATTTCTGCATTAAGATTTCATGAGCTGGGAAGGCTGGGCCATTTACTACTATCTTTGAACACACGGGAAGTTCTTGAAGGTCAGATAAGCATGTTAAATATCAGAGAGGCAAAATCTAGCAAGGTTTTTAGAGGCAAGCTTGAGGGTGTGTTTATGTGTGTTTTGTTCAAAAGAGCTGCAGGAGAAGCAGAAGTGCTAGGTTGGTGTATCTGTGTGTGTGTGTTGTGAAAGACCTGACTGCGGTCCCGTGCGCTGGTGTCTCTAATCTTCTGGATGAAGTAGAAGATCAGCCAAGCAGAGGAGATAATCATCAGCACGATAAAGGAGATGGAGACGAACACCAAGGAGCCACGGTTGATGTTCTTGGGCAGCCCTCGTGATCCCACCATCACAGACACTAAAACAGTCTGGTTCTTCTCCAGGAATCCCAGAATCTCCTTTCCAAAGGACTCTGTGATCATGACTGCCACTATGTCTCCAGTGCCTTTGGAGAGAGAGGTTATATTGAGATACTCATTGTAATGCATTCTATTGTGTTGAGATTTATATTGATTTATTTTATGCATTTCATAATTTCACAGCACCATTTATAGACAAAATAGATCAGATGTATAATTTTGCATATTTTTATAGTCATACTCAATTGGTCAGAAACAAAGGAATGAGGGCTAGGAAAACTCAAGTGGAAAGAGTTTTCTCATTCAACTCATTCAAGGTGCACATTTTTTTTTCTTTGTTAACAGGCCTGCACTGTAAGCATATCAAAGCATCTTTCACAGACGGACTAATGTTGTCCAATTCAGTTTAATACTCCTGATCTGACCTATTAAACATTCACAGTCACACAAATGGCACAGTAATCAAGCCAACACAAAATGAGGACAAACAAACGCCCCGTCCATCCCCCCACCACAAACGCACACAATAACACCCATCTGGGGCTTAGGCCGTGCCACAGACACTGATAATAATACTGGCCCTTAGGCTTTGCAATAATAAGGTTAGAACAGTACAGATGGAAACCTATTGCAGACCTGTCCTAGTCAGCGATCTAATCTCACCGTATTCTGCACTTGAACTGCCCTACATACAAGAAAACAAATGCAATGACAAATACCGCCTCATAACTATTGTGCTGGTCAGAATAGATTTAAGCAAACGAGAGTCAAAACTTTATTATTTTGACCATAGTGTTTGATGGCACAAATTCAAAATGCAAACTATTTTTAAAGACACAGTTGAGGTCAAAAGTTTACATACACCTTGCAGAATCTGCAAAATGTAAATTATTTTGCCAAAATAAGAGCCATCATACAAAATGCATGTTATTTTTTTTTTAGTACTGACCTGAATAAGATTTTTCACATAAAAGGTGTTTACATATAGTCCACAATAAAAAAATAGTTGAATTTATAAAAATGACCCTGTTCAAAAGTTTACATATGCTTGATTCTTAATACTGTGTTGTTACCTGGATGATTCACAGCTGTGTTTTTTGTTTAGTGATAGTTGTTCATGAGTCCCTTGTTTGTCCTGAACAGGTAAATTGCCTGCTGTTTTCCAAAAAAAAGTCCTTTATGTCCCACAAATTCTTTGGTTTTTCAGCATTTTTGTGTATTTGAACCCTTTCCACCAATGACTGTATGATTTTGAGATCCATCTTTTCACACTGAGGACAACTGAGGGACTCGTATGCAACTATTGCAGAAGGTTCAAATGCTCACTGATGCTCCAGAAGAAAAAAATAATAAATAATGCATTAAGAGCCAGGGGTGTAAACTTTTGAACAGAATGAAGATGTGTACATTTTTCTTATTTTAGTACTGTGCTTCAGAAGCTACAGAAGATACTTACATATTTCCCAGGAGGCTAAAAGAGTTCAATTTAATTGACCCTGATCTTTAAATTCAAAAAGTTTTCACCCCCGGCTGTTAATGCATTGTTTTTCCTTCAGAAGCACCAGTGAGCGTTTGAACGTTCTGTAATGGTTGCATATGGGTGCCTCAGTTGTCCTCAGTGTGAAAATATGGATGTCAGAAGTCATACAGTCATTATTGGAAAGAGTTCAAATACATAAAAATGCTAGTAACCAAAGATTTTGTGGGACCTGAAGGATTTTTCCAAAGAATAGTGGTCAGTTTAACTGTTCAGGAAAAACATGAACCAAGGGTGTCATGAACAACTATCACTAAAAAAAAAAAAAACAGCTGTGAATCATCCAGGTAACAACACAGTATTAAGAATCAAGCGTATGAAAACTTCCGAATGGGGTCATTTTTATAAATTCAACTATTATTTTCTCTTGTGGACTATATGTAAACATATTTTATGTGAAATATCTTATTCAGGTCAGTAATAAATAAAAAAATAATAATATGAATTTTCTACGATCCCTCTTATTTTGGTAAAATAATTTACATTTTGCAGATTCCGCAAGGTGTATGTAAACTTTTGACCTCAACTGTATATCCCAGACCGCCTCTGTCTTATTTAGCCATGCCCTGACATTTTCACATCCAACTCTGTGTTTGTGATTTCTGGCATTTTAGACTGCAAGTCTTTGAATTGACAGACTGCAGTAACACATCTTCGAGGTAAAGTTCTTTGATAAACCACTGCGATGCCATAATACAAAATTGACTGGCTTTTTCCAATGAGTCTCCATGCCTCTAGGGTTTACAAGGCACAAATCTACTTTCACAGCTTTGTAGCAGCAGATAGCATAGCAGGGCTGTGAAAGAATCAAAAGGGACATAGGTTATACAAAACCTCACAAAAAGCACCACATGGAGCTGTTAGTTTTCGTTGATTACAAAGAAACGTGAAGCAAAGTGAAACAAATTCTAAACCTCCTATACAACACAGCTTCACAACTTCAAAGGTGTCATGACATGAGAAAATAAATTTGTCTTGATCTTTTAGCATATAACAGGTCTTTGTACCATTAAAACACCCTGCAAGATTCATAGCTTAAAATGTCCTCCACATTATAAACAAAGCATTTATTTAATCAAACTCCAAAAATGGATCATTCAGATCGGAAAGGGCATGATGACGTCACGTCACGTCAAAGCCAAATAGAAATTACAATCACTGCTGCTATCTTGTCTAAACTGGACACTGTATACAGGTGTGCGTTCGCTTTCTGTCAAGTTCCACACGCTTGAGTCTGTCGTTGATAGGACAAATGGAGAGAAAGAAAGTTTGTTTTGATGCATTTGGTTTAAACAGCTTGTTCGCATCTTTGTACAGATATCAGAAGGATCCCAACGTAAGGAACAAGTGGATAGTTTATTTTTAATGGCATCCCAGATCGTGTCAACGATTTGTTAAAAGATGAAGCGGTACTAGATCTGACTGTAGCTGCATCACAAACTGTAAGTAAGTGGTTTCATAATGTTTTGTCTGGAAATTACCATTTTATTTTGATTATGTTGTCAAACACTCACATGCAATTATTAGGGGGTGGGGCATTGATACTGTTTCCTATGCAGTGACATTAGCCAATCATAACAGTGGCAGATTACTGACAAGCCTTAAAGGACACGCCCCTTAAAACAGGTTGCTTTAGACAGAGGGTCAGACTGAGAGTTGAAAATAATCATTTTAACACATATCTGTGTGCAAAAAACTTTATAAACATTTTAAGTAAACTTCAAGGAACATTTTGAAAAAAAATAAAATCTATGTTATGACCCCTTTAATACTAACTATAAGAACATATATGAAAATATTCGGCATGATTTCTAGTTCACTAATTAAATGCAAGCAAATTTAAGATATTGACCTTGTTCAAACGGTGCTTTTGGACATTGTCCTGTACACAAAGATGAGCTGTGGATCACTCTCAAATCATGTGCAACCTCAAAGCATTAACAGCAGATCTAATACTGGTATTCAAGTAAAAGGGTCATTAAAAGTAAATACTATTGCTGTGTCATCAAAACATATGCTAATACTTTCTGGAATGCATCAAAATGTTTCAATGCAAATTTGAACTTTTTTCCTCACAACTAGTTTTGAGTAAATATTGAATAAAATAAGCATTTTATATAAGAAAATTTAAATAACAATTTAACACAACAATTGCATAAAACATGTTAGTATTATATTAACCAACCTTCTATCTGCTTATTAGTACTTTCATCAGATGCTGTAAAAACAGCTCTATACAGAATCCAGATAAATGTCCAATAACCAGATAAAGATGATAATAAAGATGCTTAAAGGAGAAGTTCACTTCCAGAACAACAATTTACAGATAACGTACTCACCCCCTTGTCATCCAAGATCTTCATGTCTGTCTTTCTTCAGTCGTAAAGAAAATATGTTTTTTGAGGAAAACATTTCAGGATTTTTCTCTGTGTATTCTGGCTTAAGACAGTTAGGGTATGTTGAAAAACTCCCATCGTATTTTCTACCTCAACTTCAAAAATAATTTCAAAATCATCCTACATTGATACAGTAGTCTTTGCAAAGTAAACATGCAAAGAAGATCAAACACCCTTAACAAAAAACGTAAAACAGCGATGTAGGATGATTTTGAAGTTGAGGGGGAACATGAGATGGGAGTTTTTCAACATACCCTAACTGTATTGAACCGGAAAAACACAGAGTTCAGGCAGGGCAAGACAAGATGAGCGTTTGACATTAAAAAGTATATAAACTGTATTTTTTTTAATGAAAATAACTGATTGTTTCGCTAGATAAGACCGTTCTTCCTCGTTTGGGATCATTTACAGCCACATTTAAACTGGATTTTGAAGATGTTCAAACTCGGGGCACCACTGAAGCCCACTATATGAAAAAAAAATCCTGAAATGTCTTCCTCAAAAAACAATTTCTTTATGACTGAAGAAAGAAAGACATGAATATCTTGGGTGACAAGGGGGTGAGTACATTATCTGTAATTTTTTCTCCTTTAAATCTACATACATACCATCAGCACTCTGAAAACAATACATTTTTAAGTTTACTAAGCATTTCTTTGGATTAAGATTCAACTGTAGCGTAAGGCTGAAGGGTGAACGGCATGCATTTGTTATGGAAGTGATCAAGGGAACATCAACAATCTGCTGCATCTTACAGCCAAATCCTGAATGTCTTAATGGTACAAAGAGTGTGAAATGTCTGAATGTCACAGAATATCAGTGTAAATGTGGCTGCTTGTGTGTCTGACATTATGCGTTTCATCATGCATAAACAAAGGTTTAATTACGCAGTCTACCAGCTTTTTATACGCACTGGTGTACATGAGCACTTATGTTTATGCGCAGGTGTGAATGAGACGTGACTGTTTAGCACGCTTTCTGGCTCAGAAGGCAGTTTGTCAGCAGTAAAGATGATGTCTAGGGCAGGACAGGGACAATTTGCTCCAGCGGTGACTGATAGAGCAGCTCTGACTAACTCCAAGGCCGTTTTTCTCTATAAGCAGCATGAAAACCAACAGATGTATATCATGATGTATATCATGGTACATAGCTCACTTCTACAGAAACAATCTGTTAATGGTACAAAATATTAGGAGCTATAAAGTATATATTAATTGTAATAATAATCATATCATGATCGCATAAGATCCCAATTAAGATTTTAATAAAATTAGCCAAAGACAGATTAAAATGGAAAAAAATTTAATGACTCATCCTTTGTGCATTTAGAATTGCTGACCTCCGAAACTTAAAAAAAGTCCAAATGGCCTTACTTTATAATGGCAATGGACATTTATTTTATTCATTATTGATTGTTCCTTCTATAAAGGTCAAGGAATGCAAATATTGATTTGTGTTAAAGGGGAAACTCCCTCAAAGGTGGTCTTAAGCCCCGCACATGCTGACTGACGCCAAGAGTGAAGGTTATGTGATCCTTCAAACCACAGTGACTCAAGAGACCATGTGGCATCATGAATTTAGATGCACTTTGCATGTAATTGGCTATAAAACAGAGTTTCTACTCATGTCACAGTATCTTTAAACCGTATTTGAACAGGTATTTAAAAGTGTTGATGCTATTGCACAAATAATGCTCAGAGAAAAGCATGACTTCTTATACTCCTTATTATATAAATACATTTACAATAATTATTTACAAAATGTAAAATGCAACTTCAGTGTGCCAGTAAATGCAAACCAGAGCAAAAATAAAAAATAAATAAATAAAGATGCTTGTACACTACCAATTAAAAGTTTTTGAACAGTAAGATTTTCAATGTTTTTTAAAGAAGTCTCTTCTGCTCACCTGCATTTATTTGATCCAAAATACAGCACAAGTAGTAATATTGTTAACCAACTTTACTATTTAAAATAACAGCTTCTATTTGAATAGATTTTTAAATAGAATTTATTCTTGTAATTAAAGCAAAATTTTCAGCATCATTACTCCAGTCTCCAATGTCACATGATGCTTCAGAAATCATTCTAAAACATTCTTCTTCTTTTTATTAGTATTAATATTAACAATAATATTTAACAGTTGAGTAATTGATCAAAGATTAGCATTTATCTGAAATAAAAAGCTTTTGTAACATTATACACTATACCATTCAAAGGGTTTGAGTCAGTATTTTTTATTTTTTTGTTTGTTTTTGTTTTTTGGGAAAGAAATTATAGAAATTAATACTTTTATTTAGCAAGGATGCTTTAAATTGATCAAACGTGATGATAAAGACATTTATAATGTTACAAAAGATTTCTATTTCAGATAAATGCAGTTCTTCTGAACTTTCTATTCAAAGAAACCTGAAAAAAACTACTCAGCTATTTTTAACATAATAATAATAATGTTTTTTGAGCAGCAAATCAGAAATTAGAATGATTTCTGAAGGATCATGCGACTAAAGTAATGTTTTAATGAAGTAAAAGTTCAGCTTTGAAACCACAGGATTGAATTACATTTTAAAATATATTTAAATAGAAAACAGTTAAATAGTAAACAATATTTCAAAATTGTACTGTTTTTGCTGTACTTTGTATCAAATAAATGCAGGCTTGATGAGCAGAAGAAACTTCTTTATTAAAAAGCATAAAAAAAACTCTTTTGACTGGTAGTGTATATCTTCGACACTAGCTAATAGCACATTCATACTTCATTACTGAAGTTTCATTATCAAAAGAGAACCTGATAAACATCTAAACATAAATATATATAACTGCATGCCTTTCTATAAAGTTTGTTCCTCTTGAAAACAGTGTGTCAGTTTGTTTGCAGCTCTCAGGTTAGAAACGTCACCACCCCCACATGCATGCACATACACAAATACAACCCCAAACTTCCTGTTAGTGCACAAAATGCATTCATCGAAAGGTTGTGATCTGAAGGTGTGACTAAAACCTACATATGAAAATACTGCCTCACATGTATAAAAAAAGTCAGATGTTGAGGAACAATGATCAACCTGAGTAAATTCAAGCACTGATGTACTGAAATTCTTTTTCAAAACTTTTACTACATTGATCCAGATAATATATTTTTATATTTCTTATTAATTTTGAATTATTCAGTTTTAGTTTTGTAATTTTATTTCTTCAAATTTATTTTAGTTAGTTGCCAAGGTAGCGTTTAAAATTTTCCTTTAAGCTTTTAAGTAAGATTTTCATCTAATATTTGTATTTTATTTTAGCTTTATTTCATTAAAAGTAAATTAACACTCTTAGATGCCATTTATATTATACAAAAGCTGAAGATCTTGCATAAGATCTTAACACTGAACTTGGGAACAAGTCACCTTAACTCAACAAGGCTTGCATCCCTATGCTGTTAATGAAAAAATGGACAATTGTCTCATGACACTATGAATCAAAATCCAACAGAATCATGAGGTTCCTCAAGATTTCACCATTAACAGCTGGTACATAGAGGTTTCAATCCCATAGGTGGCAGGGGAAAAGGACCCTCTGAATAAATCATGCAATCCTGCTATATTTAAACATCTCATCGATCCCATTCTGATAGCGCTGCCGTGACTCACCACCTCCCCTTATCTTCCCCTTTTCGCTGTTCTTTCCTCAACCCACCCCTGTATACATCCTAACACACTTCTGAGAAGCTTTAGGTTGAATCCTATGTGTCCTGGGTATCCCAAGCTCTTGGATATGTGCCAAGCCAGAAGTGTGTGTGGGGAGAGAGTACACCTGCAGAGCAACAGTGACTGCACTGGCGGATGGATTCCGGTACGTACAGTACTTCACCGTGTCTGAATGTCCTCAAAAACCAAACACACAGTCTCTGTCACACTTTCACAGCAGGTTGATAACCTCAAGACAAATGAAATGATATGAAAATACCTATACACACATACAATACCTATACAGTTCTAGACAGCAGACATTTGGAAATATAACATTATTTACAGCATTAATACTGAATGCTAATGCTCCTCATGACTGCTGTTTTGGTTTTACACAACCCAGAATCATCCATATATTTTCTGAGAACATAAAAAATAACATAATCCATGAAATAACAACCGCCAGACCCATCTACTACTAAAAACCATACACTTCAACAAACCACACACAGGATGTTTTCTTGCAATCAACAAAAAAAAGATCGTAAATGGAACAGAACACAGAGGTTACGAGAAGTTTCAAAGCATCTTATAAATGCTCTGCATTTTTAGTTGAGATGCAACTGTCACAGATGTCAGTTAGCATGTGCACACAGATCAACAACAACAAAAAAAAGAATAAAAAAAAAAAGTGAGCAAGCTTGCATCAGACAGACTGGCAGCTTGTAAAATGTAAATTGTAAAATGAATAATACAGAATAATAATAATAATAATAATAATAATAATATACACATTCTGTCATTCTGTACAGGTGTAGAATTATAAAAAGTGCTACGAATGGCATCACTGTAAGACACTGCAATACTCAAAAAAAAAAAAAAAATTAAACTGCATATAATTTGATCTACCATCACACATTTCAAAAGCATGATTAATGTTACGCGCAAGTATTATATACACTTGCATAATTCATAGTAAACAATGCATAATGTATTATATGTAGCTTGATGTATTGTGGTGCGGTTGTCTCATGTCCGGTTACCATCTGTGTGGTCTGTTTAGTAAACAATAATGGAATGTAATGGGCATCGAAATTGCTGTGTCAGCTGTTGCTTTTACCAAAATGCTTAAAAAAATAATCATAAACATACATTTTTGCTGAGCACAGCAACATTTTCCCTTGAACTGTCTGGTGTCTACTGTACAAAAGTCTTTTAATGTAAGTGACAGCCACACACACACACACACACACATTTTGCAGTTAGCTTTACTTTGCAAATTTTGGAGCTGCAAAATAAAACTGTTCCTCTATTGCACTGACACACACACACGCACACACACAGTACAAACTCTCCCATTTAGTCCTTGGACAATGATTTTTCTAGATAATGTACCTCACTGCATTAAAATCTGCTGTAAGCACTACAAAGGCCTTAAAGTAACCAGTCAAGTGCATCTGTAAAATCACCATGCTCTGCCATAAAATAACAACTACCACTTCCTATATTTTTAACCAAGTCCATTGCAGTCCAATGAAATTATCCATTTACATGTATACACATTCTGAACAAAACTTCTGTATGTTAACATGCAGTGTTAAAATTTCCATAACAGGAGGAACAAGCTTTGAGTAATATCTAAGGGAACTGATTAAAGTTAGAAATGTCTGCATAACACTAAGTACATGGCACAGATTAGAAGGAGAGTGTTGCATTAGTCATAATGAGAATACATTAATTATGGCGCTCACCTTCATGAGCCATCGTGACTGTGTCCTCTTTGGTGCTGTTATTGTAGATAATGACAGCTGAGGCATTGAAAGCAGCTGCCTTAAGGATCTTCTCCTTGAAGGTGCACTTCCCTCTCTGCATAATGGCCACCCAGTGTGTGGTTTTCGGAGGGACTATAAACCGGGTGTGTGGACAGCAGCCTTGCAAATCCACTGCTAAAAAGAAAAAAAAGAACGAGGTTCTCAATTCCTGTATACATTTAGCACAGTACACATGCTCCAATACAAGTGAGACTTATTTACTTAACCTCTTTTGAGTTTGCCATTTTTTGCAGTAACATACAAATATATTAATTTAAGTTTTATTTATTTTATTTAAATTTAATTCATTGTACATTTAATTCATACTTTACATTAACTGGTAACTGGTATCAATAATCATGAAATTCCACTTGTATTGAATATAGAATTTTGAAATGTCATCCCACGACCAGCAATATATCCTAAACATGAAACTATTTAAAGGTATAGTTCACCTGAAAAAGAAAATTCTGTCATTAATTGTTGGATAAAGTCATATTTTTGTTCTCTTTGTGAACAAAAAGTATTCTCGTAGCCTCATAAAATTAAGGTTGAATGACTGGTGACTATTTAACGATGTTCTTACTACCTTTCTGGGCCTTGAACATTGTAGTTGCATTGCTATCTATGCAGGGTCAGAAAGCTCTCGGATCAGATTTCATCAAAAATATCTTAATTTGTGTTCCCAAGATGAATGAAGGTCTTACATGTTTGGAATGACATGGGGGTGAGTAATTAATGACAGAATTATAATTTTTGGGTCAACTATTCCTTTAATACTGTATACCACAATATAAAGTACAGTTCCAAAGTCAGTAATTAATACTTTTATTCAGCAAAGACACATTAAATTGATCAAAAGAGACAGTAAAGACATTTGAAATGATACAAAAGATATGTGACCCTGTACCACAAAAAAAAAAAAAAAAAAAAAAAAAAAAAGGTAGCACAGATATTTGTAGCAATAGCCAAAAATCCATTGTATGGGTCAAAATTATTGATTTTTCTTTTATGCCAAAAATCATTAGGATATCAAGTAAAGATCATGTTCCATGATAATATTTTGTACATTTCCTACCGTAAATATATCAAAACCTAATTTTTTATTAGTAATATGCATTTGTAAGAACTTCATTTGGACAACTTTAAAGGTGATATGATCGGGCCAAATACTGTCTTTTCCTAACAAAGCAATACATCAATGGAAAGCTTATTTATTCAGCTTTGAGATGAAAAAATTGACCCTTATGACTGGTTTTATGGTCCAGGGTCACATATATTTTGCTCAAACTCTCTATTTGTCAAAAAGTATTGTGGTTTCCACAAAAGTATTAAAGAGCACAGTTGTTTTCAGCATTGATAATAATAAGAAGTAACATTTATTGAGCACCAGATCAGCATTTTAGAATGATTGTGTGTCACTTCATGTGACACTGAAGACTGCAGTAATAGGCCTAACTCATAAACAATCCTATTCATAAACAATTCTAAAGAGATCAACTAAGAATCCATTACAAATCCAACTGGATGAACTGAGTCAGTAGGTTGTGTTTAAATGCAGCCTCACTGTGCTCTGTTGACTTGCATTCCTGATGAAACTCACACTCACCACCATGACATTTGTGGACTGAAAGCATATCACCACTAAACTCATTAGCAATGTAATAGAGTATGTGGGGGCTGCTTGCCTCCCTATTTCTTATGTGATTGCTCCATTGACACTGGAGATTATGGCCGTGCTCTGATGAGTTGGACTATGCAAACTAATGCCCTGTCACTTCCAAACACTGACTCATATGTCGAAGCCGCCTGGCCTGCTCTCGAGGAGAGGTGGAACCCCCACAGGGAGGCAGAGCAGGTCACGATAATTGATTGTCTTTAAAGGTAATACGAAGGCTTTTGCTTGTTTCAGCACCCAGCCCACCTCCCCAGCAAAGCCCACCATCCTTCCCTCAAGGCATTCTAGCAAGACTAGGAAGAAGAAGGGAGAATGCAGGTAGAAATCTCTTTACCATTAGGATTACACACACAAATGCAGGCACTCTCACATATCTGAGCACGCTCACACAGACACAGAAGATGAAGCAGAATCAAATATTCATCAGTGTGCAGCATCAACAATGAGGTAATGTTGGTGTTTAGGTGTGTGTGGGGGTGTTTACTGGGGTGGAGGAGCAACAGACGAGTCCAGAAGCTAATAATGTTGGTCCACAAGCTAATATTGTAGGCCTTATGAGCACCATAATATTAGTATCAGCATGAATGATTCATGCATCTGACCTGCAGCTGATGAGAAGAGCTGAGATACAGTCGTAATATGAATCCAAAAATCACCTGATATTAAAGCATAAAAACAACCTGATGGTGCATCATAGATGGGCTGAGAGAAAATAACAAATGGAAACAGGAGGAAATTAATTCACAATCATATATTTTCATAACAACAAAAAGAGATAAATCTAATTTTATGCCTGCGTGTTCATTAAATGAAAATGTTTACATAATGTGCTGTAATTGCAGTTAGTACTGAACGTCCTTTAAGGTCAAGGTTGGTGTTGCATTAGTGCATCTTTGCCTTTGCAGTGTTATCAGCGCTGAGAGGGCATATTTGGGTTCGTAAGGAAAGCTGGTGAAATCTGGTCTTCTATTTGATCTTTCTCCAAATTACATAAGGTTATATAACGAGCAACTCAATGACATCCCCAAAAACTTTGTGATGAAGCATGAACACGTGAAACAATCGGGGCGGTTTTGTGTCTCAACTTTGATATGGACATATTCAAACTGTGAATGTGAGTGTCCTCAGCATAAGAGGTTACGCATTAAAGTCCATTTCACTTGTGGAATAAAAAGGCACTTTCCATGGCTAAGAAACAAATTAGGCCATGAAACTCAGTTTAAGATTGGTCAGTGAAAAAGCGAGCTCTTTAACTTTTAGAAAATGTTGATCATCATCCTCAGCAAGTCAAAGAAAATTATTATTTTGATATTCATTTTATAGTTATAGTTGATTTTAGAGTTCATTTAATGTTTGAAACCAAAATGTTGGCCACATCTAAATAGAATTTAAAACTCTGATCTGCTTGATTGTCATCTTCTAAACATTAAATAAACATCAAAATACCAAAAACTAGATTAAGCCAACCAATGGTTTGTAGTTACTTATGGTTCCATAAAAATAAATAAATAAATAAAATACTTAAGGGCTTGAATTTCAATGTGGGCTTGAAGGTACCACGCATAATTTTACTAATTCTTGCAGTTTCCGAGCTTAAATAGGGGATTTTCCAACAAACATTTATTTACCAAAGCATGTAGACTGAACAAGTAAATTAGTTCACACAGATTATCAGATCAAAGTAGTATTTTGAAAACTTTCTGTGAATTATTCAGCGTTATCATGTCTTCCCTTTTCAAGAGTACTTGAATGGCGGCACTAGAGCCGCCTCTCCAACAGCTCGTAACTACCAAATTGAGTAATTTTTCACGGTTTATTACACTTAAACTGTCAAATACACACAACATCGTCAAAACGCCCGTTTTGGCGAATATTCACGTAAACAGAGCTGATTATGTCTTAAGTGAATGCAAACAGTATGTGTAACAGTATACTGGATCTGTGCATTCGCTATTAAATTGACAGCAGCCTACCACATATTACAGTGCCAATTACAGTGTTAGCAGACAGTGATGATGTTTTTTTTTGTAGGAGGAGCCTATCTGGTGGCAGAAAATTACAGGTTTAAAGGAGAACTCCACTTACAGAACAACAATTTACAAATAATTTACTCACCCCCTTGTCATCCAAGATGTTCATGTCTTTCTGTCTTCAGTCATAAAGAAATTAAGGTTTTTGAGGAAAGCATTTCAGGATTATTCTACATATAATGGACTTCATTGGTGCCCCGATTTTGAACTTCCAAAACGCAGTTTAAATGCAGCTTCAAAGGGCTCTAAACGATCTCACCCGAGGAAGAAGGGTCTTATCTAGTGAAACGATCTGCCATTTTTTTGGGGGGAAAATAAAAATTTGTATACTTTTTAAGCACAAAAGCTTGTGTACCACAGGCTCTGGGATGCGCGTTCACGAGGCTACGTACTATTGATTCATGCTGAAAGGTCAAGTTGAAATTCTGACATTTTTTTACATCTCACAATTCTGATAAGAAAAATCAACTTGTTATTCTCTCTTGTCTCTTTGGCTCAGAATCATGAGTTTATATCCCACAGTTCTGTCTTTTTTTCCCCCCTCATAATTTACAAAATGCAATTGTTGAGTTAAATCAAGTTATAAATTCTGAACTAGGAAATATAACCAGGAGAAACTTGCATTTGCAAGGGGAAAAAAAGTCAAAATTGCAAAACAAAATGGGTAAATGGTATGTAAAATGTTCTAAATTGTATTTCGTGCTGTAACTGTAGGGCTACAGTATAATATGTTCCCTCTGAACTGCATATGTGTATATTATGTAGACCTACTGATTAAATCAAATTTACACTTTAAAAGTAGGGTAATCATAGCAGTTTTCATCCATAGTCTGCCCATTTAAACGTCCCTGTTCAGCTTCAAATCTTATCTTTGAACACAGCATTCTATAAAAATTATTTGCATTTCAATTCTGACATCCAAAGGCACAATAATACATTTTTTCTCTTATTCCATGGATTTCACCCATTTCCCTCCACTTGTTTCCTGTGTTTGTCTGCCAACACAATGCGCACGGAGCTGCAAGTGACACAACTGTGACGTCTGCTCCAAATTGGTCTATACCTGCTACTGTCTGTATTAATCAAACAACTAAAGACAGAAATAAACTCAATGGGTTAATCTGTATTTACAGAGTGAAGACAAATGTGTCATTTTACATTTGACTACTTTTTTTCAGTTTTTGTGAATCTCTTACAGAATGTTAACTTTTCTTTTTTATCTAAAATAAATTCAGTTCAAAGATTTAAATCAAGCTTCCTTACACTGTGTAAGCTACTGCACAACAAAATTACCTTATATGCCCCCATCTCCCCCATCAAATTAAAAATCCCCACTGTAAGAGTTACCTATATGGGGAATTCCAAAATGAGAAACCTGTACTTGTTTGAATATTTTGTCTAGCACTAACTGGAACATGGTAGAAAGATTGAACCTAATCACGAGAGTCCATCATGTGTTAACAAGGTTGTGCACAAAAGCTAGGATGCACCAAAATATTACATTTTTGATATTACATTTTGCTAATTAAAATATTGTTCGACATGAATAGAATATCAATTAGATAATAACATTAGTGCACGATTGTTGGATAAAACACATGTCAACACCTCTGACTTTAGAGACAAAAATCCCCATTTCAAAGGGTAGTGCGTTTAAACTGTATCCACTTGTGTAAAATGCCAAATCTCTCCATCTGTCAGAGAACCATGTGAGAAATTCATCAGCAGCAATGCCATCAGTTTGGCTAACCATCATATGGTAAAAACAGCTTCTAAGTCCCACAGAACATGGTGTCCAGAAATCAGAACCAAATAAAATTCAATACCTGCATTTTTAACTTTATAGTTTTCTCCTTTCCTTTAGTTTTTCTTTAAAAGTGAGTCAACTGCATAAAATATGATACAATGTATGACTTATCCGTTAGACTAATTTATCATCCAGTTAGGGCAAAAGTGCAGAAATTTAAAAGTAATTTAAAAGTAATCATATTAAGATGTCTTACTGGAGAATTTAGATGGATTAAATTCCATGTCATATGTCATCTAAAGCAGTAAGAAGTTAAAGTATCCTTGTTAAAGTATCTTTACAGGAAATTATTTGAATTTAATGACTCAGCATGTTCACTCTTCTAAAAGCTTCAGGCTTGACAAGAAGCTACCATCTTACATAGCAAAAGCTGGTAAAATCAGGTTTTGTTTGATCTTAGAAAAGAGAAATAAACAATGTCTGTCTGTTTTTGTTTTCATTGCATCACTATTTAAATGGACTCAATGGAAAGCCTGGAAATGGACATATGCAAAACAAGAAAAAATTCAAATGCATGTTCTTACATGTCCATTCTCTGCACTAGTAAAATGGGGAGAATTACTAATGCTCAACATGAGGCAGAAGTTAATGCAGTCACCCAAATGGGATTCTGTTATGAGGCTTTGCCGTTACTACATTATTACTACATCACTCGACATGTAGCTGCAAAATAAACTCATGGAGTTTATAATAAATACATGAATATTAATATCAGAACACACTTCTATTGGAAATGTTACAGCAACTGCTGATCTGGACATAATAATGACCCACATTTTCTGAGCCAATAACGTTAGTTCAGAGGCTGGTCAAGCAATCTGGCACTAGGTCGTTTCTGCCAATCATTAGCTAGGACGAACAGATTGTCTGCAAATCAAATCGGGATCTTGTCCAATAGCTAGTCAGAGCATTATGGTTTTCACAAATTAAATGCATTGCCGGAGGACATGCGTTTCCTAGAAACCCGTCTCCATTAATTCTAATCAGACGATGTGGGGCATGAGAGTTGATCAGTGCGAGTTTAAAGACCAAATTGATTGTGTGTATCTGGGGTACGTCTGCTTGTCATCACTGGGCAGTGGGGACACAACAGCATTAAGTATTAGAAGAAACTAAAATATGCATTAAAATACAACACAAATTTGGTTAAGATCACTAACTGTAAATACAATTAAAACAATAATGATTAAAATAATTATTCTTATGATGACTAAAATATGACCATTATGTTTAATTCCTATTCAAAGCACATTATTCACCTTTGCACAGTATTACTCAGACAAGACTATGGACTCTGAAAACAATTCTAAACTGATTCTTCTCAAACGCAAAATAAAATCGAAGTATGTGCAGAATCTGCTGCCTTCTCTAGACTGTTCATTTTCATCTTTGTTCTACCACCTCTAACACTGTCTGCACAACCACGACAGGCATGTGCAAGCTTAGGAATGCTAGACACCATCAGCAGAAGCAACAAAATCCTACCATCAGACCACCTGCACTATAACCAGACAAACGTCACATAACCCATATCTCAGTGAGGAATCTTTAATCTCTCCCTAAGGGAGTAAGAAAGATACAACTTGGTTTTGCAAACCTGAACAGCTGGAACCTGTTCTTATGCTGTAACAAAATGAGATATTTGCATCACACCAAGAACAATTTTCAGGTTAATCTACAAAAGTTTTAATCACTTCAATATTACATAAAGCACACAAAAAATTCCAGGAAAAGCTTTCAGACAGATGCCGAGTCATTCATCCACAGCAGAACTCCACAACAGAAAACCCTGTTAGACTGATATGTAGGTCAATCCTCCTGACAGAAGTGCACATGAGAACTGTTGATGATGACAAGGCACATCACATCTACTGTATTTAAATCTGGCTATCTGGGTGCTAAGACGTAAAGTCTCCAGCAGAAAACAGGCTAGAGAGAGGGAGAGACAAGGGAAGGTACTTCTACATTGGAAAAATATTCAAATCACAATTTCTAAAAATGAAAATTAATGCAACATTAGACAGAATGATCTAATTATATTATGTTATATTAAATTATATTATTATGAAATATTAAATTATAGAAAGGATATTTCTTCACATTCCTAACCAAAACATGTTTTACCTCAGGATATTGCTTAGATTATAATAAATGTAAAGTTTGTTTGACTCACTGTTAATCACAACTAATCGTGATTAACATATATAATCGTGATTATCATATATATTTCTTCAATGTTTTAATCATAATAGTAAATTCCCTTTTATCTGTTTAATTTTCATTAATTAAAAGATAAATTAAATTAATGCTTTATGCCTTCATTTTACAACCAGAAAAATGCAAATACACAACAATGAATTTCTGAGAAAAATAAAAATTTCAAAAATTTCAAAAATTTTCTAAGGCTATTGTAAGAATAAATTAAACTTGATTTTATGCATTCAAATATTTAAACATGCTAGAACAGAGGTCCTCAACAACCGGGTTGGAAGAATTTCTACCGGGTCGCGAGAACGTTCTGGGGAAAATTTGTATAGATATGATTCTCTGTTATTTAGTGTGCCTAAATGATTGTTCTACTTATTTTGTACTTTCGTTGTATGTAACTGATATGGAGTAACAATTTGATGATTTCATGTTAAATTAGTAAATTAAAGATCGCTCTAATCCGTCATATAATCTATTAGGGCTTAAACGGATCGCAGTTGATCCGTGATAGAACGATCCAGGTCCAGACCCCACTGTTCGGCATATGATTTGCCGATTAATTTGCCAATTTACATGTTCAAGATATTTAAAACCACAAGAAACAGAACTCAATTCGTTACTTAAGCTCTGTTCTTACACACACCCAAAGCGCGCACCTTCACGACTCCCTGCATTTAAGATACATACGCATGGGGATTTGCGGTTACATCGCAATATTGGAAATATTTCTGTTTTAAACCACAAAAGCAAGTCAATGGATATCACACAAGAAATGTGAAAACTTTGCGCATTAGTTATGCCGGTGAACGTCTTAACTTAAGCCAATTCACTATACAGAAAGCGAAAGAAAAAAACTGATGAAGTTTTCTAATGCTGCATTACCGGCGCATATTCTCTCAGACACGACAAGAGACGAATCTACTTCAACATATACCGATAACGGTGTATAACTGTGTAAAATTAGAAACCCCCCCACCTGCCCCCTGGTCCTTGAGAATATTTTCAAACCGTATCTGGCCCATGGGGGAAAAAAAAAAATAAAACACAGAATTTGGTAACAATTAGGGCTGTCAAACGATTAATCGCATACAAAATACAAGCCTAATAAATTTGTGTGTACTGTGTGTAATTATTATGTATATATAAATACACACAAATTAATGTATGTATTTAAGAGAAATATGTTATGTACAAAATATTTTTATTTATATATAATATAAGTTATATAAAAAATAATTATAAATACATATACTTGCAAATATTTCTTAAATATATACATGAATGTGTTTGTATTTATATATACACGTAATAATTACACACAGTACATACATACATACAATACAAACATGTTATTTTTGTTAAACTTTTAATAAACTGATGTTAAGTTGTTTTGAGTTTCATGATATTAATAATTAGACATGCTTTTTGATTAGTAAAATTTTATTTAACCATTAAGAAGGAGTCCATACAAATGAAAACGGAAAAAAACGGAATCCAGAAAAATTAAAACGGGAAAAATCAGAATTTGGAAAAAAAAATAAAAAATAATAAAATGAATTTCATAAGGCCTTATGTAGGTTATTTGGCTGCTATTACTTCAAGAGCTGCTGCTACTGAACGTGATGCGGATCTGACATGCATGCTTATAGTTTCATTCGCACTTTAATATGAAATGATACAGGCTTCAGCGTGTGCTACCACATATGTGCGTGCAACTGAAGCGTGCTGAAGTGAAGTTGCAGTGCACGTCTGAAAGGTCTCCTGTTTGATGTGGTCATTAAGACATTCTGTGACTAAATAAGAAGAAAAAAAAAAAAAAAAAAAAAAAAGACAAAAGCAGCAGTTGTGAGTGGGGTGGCCAACCCTAGCCCTGCCTCTGCGTTAAATATTTTTAACGGCGTTAAACTGGAAAAATGAATCACCTGCGCTAATGCGCTTATTTTGACAGCACTAATGATGATATAATGATTCCAAAACTTAACACTCTTGTAAGCTAACTTGACTGCTAAACATTTACTTAAATATTTCCAAAATAAACCCACTTAATTTAAAACAAGCATGTTATGAAGTTCAGAATAACTCATTACCTAATTAGAAATTACCTCATTGTCAATGCCAAATATTTGGCCTGTTACATTCTAAAGTATTTCACTGCTGCTCATCAGCAGGACTTGTTTGATGAGCAGCTCAATACTTATCTCCAATGCAGACACACACAAGTGCTGTTCTGTGCATGATAAGATGTGGTAGTAAATCCCAAGGGACAAAAACAAGGAAGCAAAATATAAGCAACGTGTGCCTTCTCCAAGAGTCTTTCGTAGAACTTAAGGTGGTACTACTTGTGTTGATGAAGCAAATGTGCACAAAGGGGGGTGAAACTGAACTCAGGTTCAGCTCAAGCAATTACTAACAGCACTGAGACTTTGAGGGATGATTTAAAGTGCTTCTTGAAAAACAAACAAAATCTACAATGTTATTTCAGATATATTCAGAAGAGCCACAAAGCCCATTAAGCATTTGAGTGAACATAAACCAGGTTTACAGTAAATCTTTACCGGATCACTACAAACTACGTTCAGACATGACGCTAATTTGATTCTCTGCAGCTCGTCTCCTAACATTGTGTTCATCTCAAATGAGGATACATTACGACCTCACATGCACCCACTCAGAGGAAAATCACAGGTATTAGGAAAAACACAGGCAACCAATTTGCTTCCTCAACCCTGCTGGCCCTCTCCAACCTCACTTCATATGACAACAACACCACTGCAATCAATGTCCCAACATTACTCCAGCTCACATTTCCTGCCTGGATCAATTAGAAGCATATGGTACGTCACATGGTTCCTGTCCGTTCTTTCATCTGTTTCTTTTTACAAATGGATTTTTCTGTTCTTCTTTGGGTAGTAGCAAATCAATGGACTGTTTACACATCACATGAGACTTAAAAAACCTCTCACACGGCAACCTGCAAGTGTTAACTTATATTACAGAGCTATTCGCAACCGAATTAACGCATAAAACCTTTGTTTTGTTGGTATAAATTAATGTATTTAAGTTGATAATAAAAAGTCTTTTCAATTTAATTTAGATATTACAGTTTTAGGTTAATATTTTGTTCTTGCACTTGCATTACACACACGTTATTCCAAACCTGTTCATCTTCTAAAACACAAATTTAATGAATAAAGTCATTATTAGTCTTTATTTTTGTTTTCTTTGCACACAAAAAGTATTCTCGTAGCGTCATAACATAACTGTTGGATTTCATCAAAAAATATCTTAATTTGTGTTCCGAAGATGAACGAAGGTCTTACGGGTTTGGAATGACATGAGGGTGAGTAATGATGACAATTTTCATTTTTGGGTGAACTATCCCTTTAAAGGAATAATTCATATATTTATGGAGAAATCTGCCATCCAAGATGTATATGAGTTGTGTGGATTACTTCTGGATTATTGTAATGTTTTTAATCAGCTGTTCGCATTCTGACGGCACCAATTCACTGCAAAGTATCCATTGCTGAGCAAATGATATAATGCTAAATTTTGCTAAAATAATTAATGCTAAAAAAAACTCATGGCACATTTTCAGCAAATTTCCATTTTTTGGGTGAACCATTTCTTTAGGAGGGATAGGAGCGAAGAAATTAAAGGAAAAGTTTACTTCCAGAACAAAAATGTATAGATAATTTGCTCACCCCCTTGTCATCCAAGATGTTCATGTCTTTCTTTCTTCAGTCGTAAAGAAATTATGTTTCTTGAGGAAAACATTTCAGGAATTATCTCCATATAGTGGACTTCAATGGTGCCCCAAAGTTTGAACTTCCAAAATGCAGTTTAAATGCACCTTCAAATGGCTCTAAAAGATCCCAGCCGAGGAAGTAGGGTCTTATCTAGTGAAACAATCTCTCATTTTTTTAGACAAATTGACAATTTATATACTTTTTAACCTCAAATGCTTGTCTTGTCTCTTCTCTGCGACGCGCATGTGTAGTCTGTGTAATCCTGGTCAATACAGTTATGGTATGTAGAAAAACCCCCATCTTGTTTTCTTCTTCAACTTCAAAATCATTCTACATCGTTGTTTTACCTCTTTTTGTAAAGGGTGCTTGATCTTCTTTACATGTTTGCAATTTTGAAGTTGGGGAAGAAAACGAGATGGGAGTTTTTCAACATACCTCAACTGTCTTGAACCGGAAAAAACAAGAGTTCACGCAGATGTAGACAAGACAAGCGTTTGAAGTTAAAAAGTATATAAATTGTCAATTTGTTTTGAAAATGACAGATCGTTTCACTAGATAAGACCCTTCTTCCTTGGCTGGGATCGTTTAGAGCCATTTGAAGCTGCATTTAAACTGCATTTTGGAAGTTCAAACTTGGGGGCACCATTGAAATCCACAATATGGAAATGTTTTCCTCAAGAAACATTTCTTATCAACTGAAGAAAGAAAGACATGAACATATTGGATGACAATGAGGTGAGTAAATTATCTGTTAATTTTTGTTCTGGAAGTGAACTTCTCCTGTAAAATGTCTAGACAATACATTGTGGAATGCTTCAAACATAATTGCATGAAAAAACAACTCTTCAGCATTAATATTTTTCATCCAATTTAATATCCAATATCTGTGAGTATACATTTTATGGCACAATACCACTCGAGCCAATATCTTTCTCTTATTATAGTCTCTTCAACAAGAAAGAAAACTAAAAAAAAAAACAAAAGCAAAAACCTATATGAGAAAAAAAAAACGTACAGAAAGTTCTGTTCAAGTTTATCACTAGCTAACTTTTTAAATGACACAATTAATACAGTTTTCAGTCTACACAGACTCCACAGGAAAAGTACTAGCCTACTTGAAAAAGAAGGGGCATTGGGTCACTTGCCCATTGGTCAACTTGTAGTATGCATGACCTAGAGTGAATCTAATTAGCCCTTATGTCAGGGTCATTTGCTGCCATTTGGGCTTGTTCAACCGTCATAAATCGCTATGGACTGGCAATCATGCTACAGGATGCTTATCACCACAAATATGCATCACTTCCCACCAGCCACAGTCTTGTTTGAGGCTGCTATCTCTCTGGCTTGCTGCTTCATGTCTGACTGGGGGCTTTGCTGGACTAGCTTTTATTGGACACCAAGTTGCCTCTGCATATTGGCAGGTGATTTTCTGTCTCACTACCCATTAGATAAGTGTGGTTTGTTATGTTGCCAGACCCCTAATGATAGCAGCAGCTGGTGTTGAATCTGAGAGAAGTGAGTGAAAAAGAAAATGGCGAGTCACAGGACCTTGCACTCTTTTTGTCTGGTTTCTTTCTCTCTATGGGGTGGACTAAGAGCAAGGGAATTTTTTTGTGCTCACCACCTTGTTTAGACTGATGAGCCACTGGTAAGCTATCCGGGGGCCAGGAGGAGAGATAAACAGAGGTCAGTTGAATACATTGAGGTCTCCTGAGGAAATATAATCTTGAAGCAGTCAAACAGGAAGCAGGGAGCTGCTTGTTTTTTCTGTGTGAGACAGGCTCACTGAGGCTTATAGTGACTTGGTATTTTTTCAAAGACAAACACTGCACAATCTTATGTTCTGTTTAGTGCTGGTGCTCAAACGTTATTGGTGATTGACAGTTATCAAGGTTCAGCAACTGCTTTCTAAAACCTGTTCTTCTATGGCTTATAAATAAATATGGATGGACAGATCGATATCAGCCGATATTTGGCTTAAACCTGTGATCTGCCAAGTGCTGAATGTATTTAAATTCAGGGTTAGTATTTTTAAGTGCAGGATGTGCATATTGCAAGATAAATTAAAATGTGACCCTGGACCACAAAACCAATCAAAGGGTCAATTTTTTGAAACTGAGATTTATACATCATCTGAAAGCTGAATAAATAAGCTTTCCATTGATGTATGGTATTTGGCCGAGATACAACTATTAAAAATCTGGAATCTGAGGGGGCAAAAAAAAAAAAAAAAATCAAAATATTGAGAAAACTGCCTTTAAAGTTGTCCAAATGAAGTTCTTAGCAATGCATATAACTAATAAAAAATTAAGTTTTGATATATTTACTGTAGGAAATTTACAAAATATCATCATGGAACATGATCTTTACTTAATATCCTAATGATTTTTGGCATAAAAGAAAAATCGATAATTTTCCCATACAATGCATTGTTGGCTATTGCTACAAATACGGTACACCTGTGCTAGTTATGACTGGTTTTGTGGTCCAGGATGACAAATAAACATGCATGAATCACGTTACACCCAGTTTCAAGAGTAACTATTGTAACTTTCTCCATTCTATGACCAGTTAGTGACAGAAAAACAAAGACAAATGCAAATAAATGTAAAAATAATGGAAACACCAAAGTGCGAATACAAATCGGAGTATGCTTAATGTAACACGGGTAGCATCAGACAGATGATGTATGCGTTAATAATAAATGAGAAAACTTTCTTAAAAACAGCACAGGCTATTACACTTACCATCATATATTTAAAATGTAATTTCTCCATCAACCAGAAACTGTGACAGATTTTTCTTCCCTATTGTGGTGTATAAATGAGTAAAAAAAAAATCCAAATAGACTGGATCACTAGCCACATTTACATGTACACTTTTTTGTCACTCCGATTAAAATCATTCCAATTGAAAGATTTGGTGGACTGTTTACATGAGACATTATCTAATCCAATATGGTGTTTCTAAATCACTAGAGGAAAAAACGCCAGTATTTGAGTTAATATTTTTAATAGCTGCTTGCAATTGCTTAGAATAAACTGACTAATATTTGAATCCCTAGCGTTCATCTGAGCGCTCAGTCATGTGGCCAGAACACGACATCATATGGCCGTCTTCCATCGTACCACACACAGAACCAAATTGATTTCTCGTTTGCCAGGTTCCACAGATATATCTACCAGATTAAATGTTAAACACAATAAAGCTTGATCTCAGCCAGCTGATCAACATATCATCATATCACCCTAATTTCTTAACGTTAAAGCAGTAAGGGATAAAATAACAGTATGACCCTCTGTAACGCAGCTCTGAAATGAATCGCACTTTTATACTAAAAAGTTTTACTGTACTTAAATGGAACAAATACACGATTTCTTACCAAAAGCTGCGGAACAATGAATCAAAGCGTGCAATCTGTGATCGGGTGCAGTTACTGACTATCGCGAAAGCGTGCAGTCGCTTTCTTATGCGCCCTGTTTTACCGTTTTTTTACTTGCGCTTTTAAAATCTATCACGTTTGGTAAGGAGGGGAGAGGATGGACAGGGGGGCACGGCCCACGAATGCCCCTCACCTTGGTGCGACACCTGTCCTGCTTGATGTAGATGCAAAGTAATCGGTTTAACGCATTTACATGGCAGAATTTTAATTTTGTTCAGTTTATAGAAAGGTTTATCTCACCCCTCTCAAACCAATTACAACTTCATTTGGTTTGAGCATTTTTATTCCAATTGAGGTGTTTATATGGAGCATCTTAATTCGCATTGGACTTTTAAACCGATTACAATGCTCTGTGTAAACGCACCTATTGTCGTTTGTTAAGTTGTGTTAATTTTTTTATTTTTTCTTAAAGATTACAAAAAAATGTTAATGAGCACCGATAAATCATTTATAAAAAATATTCCACAAAATTTTGGTTTCATGGGGATTTTGAGTTTCTCAATTCCATATAAAATACGTCATTTTTCTGTATTACACTGAGGTCCACTATGGAGAATCATGATCAGTTTAAACAGTGTTATTTAACACCCCAAAAGACTATGTGACAAAAACAAGACAAACTTTAAACCCAAACCCACACCTCTTCCCCTGTAAATGTATGCAGCTGAGAGCAAAAACATCCCAAACATTCCCTCCTTTGGGAGAAAATTCTTGGTCAGCTGATCAGTAGTACTGAACCACTCAGGAATGATTATGCTATAGTGAATTCACAAATGCACCATTCTCAGAGGCAAGAGAGAGCAGCCTGACCTGAAAGTGATTAGAGTAACAGAGGAAGTGGGTGTTACTGCTTTATGTCAGTACTCTGTTCTCTTCATACACAATCTTCTGCTAAGAATCATTACCTTGCCTCAGTTGCAATTAAGATAGCAGTAAAAGAAGCAGAGTAACTTGTGGAAGTTTAGCTTTGGATTTACTGTGCACGCTGACTTTTAAATGATAGATTGTCTTCTTTGGACATTGTCTTTTGGAGGTAGGGTATTCTCCCTCACTGCAAATGGGGAAATGGATGTGCTGATGTCCTTGAGAACATATTTCACATTAAATATAGAGCCTGGTGTCCCTGTTCCAGCTCCTGACTGGATCAGGATTAATGACCTCCACTGGGTTCACTGGCATAATGACCAGTAGGTCAGACAACCGCCTCGGGTCAATTCAACACACTAGGTTAACTAGAACAGCATGTAAGCTAAAATTGGTACAATGAGGAATGGACACGCAACAGAAAACTGCCCTGCTGAACTCATCAAAAACAAGCTTTGAAAACAGAACTTAAAATCTGCCATCAGCAGGCAAGACTGCAATGGTTGATATCGACATATTCATCTTCCTTAGTCTTACCACAATGGCACTAAACCAAGTCAAAGTGCCCTGCACCTCAATAAGCATTCTAATGGTGCTATAAATATTGATTAATAATTGATTTACAGAGAATTTTAGTCTCAAGGATTTCTGGTGATTTCTGAGCATCCTGTAACCTGAACAAGCAGAGTATAAAAGAACAACTAGGATAGAGAGGGAGAGAGAAAAATATACATCCAAACACTGGAAGACGACACCAGCCAGCCCAAGAATGATTATAGATACTGCACTTCCCTCGAGCCATTCAATACATACAGGAGGATCGAGCAAAAACGAAATGATTCAGCAAAATTTTGAATAACAAGTGCAGCTAATGGAGATGAATTTGCCTAAATGTGTCAGCTAAAAAATAAATGGAAAATTGATAGAGAAAGCCAAAGACAGAAGCCATGGCAATGCAAAATGCAACACTGGGCCTTAAAGTGCATGCACGACAGTACTGGGATTAAACACAAGTTTGCTAAGCAATTGAGCAACACTGGCTGGCGTCTAGCGGGCCACCTTACTTATGCTCCGAGACACGAGAGCTGCTAATTTAGTGCAGAGGAGGGCAAGGGATGGTATTACTGTTATCGCAATCAAAGCAAGTCACGCTTGTGTCCCTTATCCCCTACGTCACTGACTTTTCAGAACAGAGAACACAGTGGTGCAGGGCCTCTTCAGGGGAGGTTATGCAAGTATATCGTACGGAGAGTGTGCAGTTCTGTATACTGAGTCACTGCAGGAGAATCAGCCAAAGAAGGGCACCTGACTATCCACAAGGTCTCACAAAAAGCAAGTCAGCATCCAGTGTACGAAAAATTAAGAAACTCCAATGTATGACCAGAAGTCTTTTTCTGACAAGTTCTAATGTAGGAAATATTCAACACAACAGCAGAACATAGGAAATGATGCGACAGTCATGTGAAGATGTCAAATATCAGAGGAAGTTCCCGATCTCAAAGCCCATACTTTATTAAAATGACTTTCAAAATTTTTCTCTTTCACAAAGCAAGACAGATTTTAACATATGTGACCCTGAACTACAAAACCAGTCATAAGGGTCAATTTTTTTTAAATTGAGATTTATACATCATCAGAAAGCTGTATGTATGAGGTTTTTAGCATAGGACAATATTTGGCAGAAATACAACTATTTGAAAATCTGAGGGTGCAAAAAAAAAAAAACAATTCAAAATACTGAGAAAATCACTATTAAAATTGTCCAAATTAAGTTCTTAGCAGTGCATATTACTAATCAAAAATTACGTTTTGATATGTTTACGGTAAGAAATTTGCTAAATATCTTCTCAGAACATGATCTTTACTTAATATCCTAATGATTTTTGGTAGAAAAGAAAAATCGATAATTTTGACCCATACAATGTATTTTTGGGTAATTTTGCAACAAATATACCCATGCTACTTATGACTGGTTTTGTGGTCCCAGGTAACATATTTGCAAAGGTGACAGAATAAAACAAACCATAAAACATATTTGGCTCACTATGTAGACAAAAATACAGTATCAACATTCACAAAATTAGGGACAAAGTCCTATGCGACGTTTCTTGCTTGTTTGGATGGTAATCAGCTGCCTAAAAAACAGCTTAAGCTGGTTTTAGCTGGTCTGTCAGCCTAACCAGCCTGTCTCACAAGGGTTTTGGGCATTTTTTAGCCAGTCCAGCTTTAGGTCCATTTGGCTGCAACCCAGCTGAAGACTGGTCCACCCAGACTAGAAGATCATCAAGGACCTGCAAACCATCTTGACTCCTTCAAGATGCCTGTTTCAGCGTTATCAAGACAGTTACTGATAACTCTGATAAGTGAAGAGCTGTAAAGCATCAATTCTGGTGAATCGTTTTGCACACCTGTTTTAATGTCATTGCATATACACACACTTACCCCCATTAACAGCAGCAGGTGCGATTACGATGCCCTTCGCCTCTATTTTGGGTGAATTCTGGCCGTACCGCCCGTCATTTTTCGTCACCATCTGTTGAGGATTGCCTTTATGGTCCAAAACGGTGGCGTTGACCGTAGCGCTATAATAATCCTCCTTGTTCACCATAGTTTTGTCGGCACCGATAGACAGCGTACACCTGGGCGAGACGAAGGCGAGGAGGAAGGCGAGAAGGCAGCTGCTGCATGACGCCGGCGCGGCCAATCTCTTCAGCATCTTCGGCAATGTCTTCACCGTTCAACGCAACCCGATTCTGCGAATCTTTCAACGGTCAGCGCTCTGTCTCAAGAGCCCTCATGTAAACATACTGTCCTCCTCTCAAGCCACAACGTTCATATGGAGAGCCATGCGTCGGTTCCCCTGACAGAAAGAAAGGAAGAAAGGGTAGATAGGTTTGTCGACGTTACTGACTTTGCGATGACAACAAAACGCGTGTATGTCACCAGAGAGGCTTGAGTCTGTATAATGGAACCCGATTGGTTTTATTAAAGGCGGATAGACTTACCTACAGGTCCTTTAACTAGTACGCTGGCTTTTAACGACTGTTAAAGGGCAACAAATGTATCTCTTCTACTGTCAGGACCGCTTTGTTCGCGCAACCAGCCCTGACAACCAGCTGCTATGCAACAAAAACACCTTTCCTCGCTAGCTGAGATTTTGATCTGTTTAAAAAAAGGTTATGACGAGATATCTTACCTGCTTGATTGCTTCCACCTGAATTATATACAGTCAAACTCTCTTATTGTTGTGAAATTTCACAGCGCCGTGGCTCGTTCGGCCATAGGCAGACCGATGTGTTGCTGTTCTGCTCGCCTTTTTCCTTCTCGCGAACACTGGGCTGTACGCGTGTGCGCATGCGCGACGCAGCGCCTCTCTCGCACAAGTGAGATCAGATCAGTGGGAGGGAAAGACGGGGCCACATCACCATCATCTCAAAATGCGTATGCTGGGCCTTAATCACTCATTTAATACCAGTGGAAGCATTTGTGGCCGTTTACTTTTACATTTTAAGAGTTTACAGTTTACAAGGAGTTGATGATGTACTTTTTGTGTATTAGATGTTTTGTAGGCTATTTTATAAATCATTTTTATATTCCTGGTGATCAGAGCTGTTTTATCCCAGTTTGCTCATCTGAAAGATGATGTTTATGAAGAAGCACGGACAGCACAATACAGTATGATGGCATAATACATTATCTAACATAAACTAATGTTGCTTTTAGCATTTTTAATCTTTGTCAGTGTAAGTCAATAGAAATGAAGTTGTTCATTGTTTATAACTTTGAAGTAACAACTTTGATTTTAAGAATGTATTAGTAAATGTTGAAATTAACTCAATGAACAATACTTCTACACAATTTAATCTTAGATAATGTTACATTTTGTTATAAATTGCTTATTTTATTCCTTTTTTGTAAGTCACTTTGGACATAATAATATGGACAATAATTGGACAGCAAAATTTCAACATAATAATAATAATAATAATAATAATAATAATAATGTGTGTAGGAGCCAAACTAAGGGTAATCTTTGGATCTTTCTGTTCATCAAAGAATCCTGAAAAAATTACTCAACTGTTTTAAATGTTGATATTAATAATAATAATAATAATAATAATAATAATAATAATAATAATAAATGTTTCTTAAACAGCAAATCAGGATATTAGAATGATTTCTGAAGGATTATGTGACACTGAAGACTGGAGTAATGATGTTAAAAATTCAGATTTGAAATCACAGGAATACATTTTTAAATATATTCAAATATAGAAAATGGTTATTTTAAATAGTAAAAAGATTTCAAAATGTAACTGTTTTTTGCTGTACTTTGGATCAAATAAATGCAGGCTTGATGAGCAGAGGAGACTTTAAGAAACATGAAAAATCTTACTGTTCAAAAACTTTTGACTGGTAGTGTAAGTAATGTTAAACGGAACATTATTGTAGTGCTACTCAGGTAAATAATTGATTCACATTTTATATTAAATTGTATAACTTGTTAATTGTTTGCAGGCATGCATATTGTTTCATTTGGTTATCTAAGTAAAATGCATGCACTCACTTAGCTGGGAACAATTTGTGACTAAATAGGTTAAGTCATATTTATGGTGCCTGCAGAACATTTGCCACACCTGGCTACATCTGTATAGCCAGATGGTATGAAGGTGCACTGGACAACAGATCCAGCTCACATTCTATAATGAGACTTTTCTTTTCTTTTCCCATATCATATTATTTCCCTCTTTCCCCCTTGGCCATAATTTAAACCTTTAACTGCTCATCATATGGATATTTCTCGTGTATCTTAATAATTACAGACATTACAGTTTGGCTGAACCATATCAACTCATCAGATCTCTGGCTCTCTCTAGTGGAGGCCATATAGTCCTACATTACAATAAGTTACATTATTACAATATTTATTGAAAACAAATTAAAGTCACGTTATTTTAATTTTATTATTATTATTATTATTATTATTATTATTATTATTATTAACGTTTTATGATAAAGATTTTTACCACATCTTTTACCACATTTGTTTTGTTACTTTTCGATTGCCATTTAGGCATACTTTATTTTTTTTTATTATTATTTTACTCTTCAAACTTTTTAAGTTGACTACAGAATGCTTAACATTATGATCTAAACAAAGAATAAAATAAATAATTTCTGTATTTATTATTTGAATATGATGTATATCAATTTTTTGAAAATGTCCTTAAAATGCATTGTTATTGCACCACAGCTATTTTAAATTTTTTTTTCCTCTCTCTCAAAAACAAACAACCAACCAACCAAACAAAAAAAGGTTGTGAGGTTGGTAGCTAGCTACTTGAAAAGACTATCACAACCGTATCACATTACATCTAGCTTAAGCGACACCTGCACCGTTTTTGCTTTCTTTCATTTTAATTCTCTTTCATCTAAAGACTATCGAAAGTAGCTTTCCTTTTATTGAGAATACATAAAGCCTTGAATTAAACACCAACGACACTGTAGATGAATTTGCTGAAAGAAAGGCCCAGAGTATTAAATGATTTTGATTTTTTTTTTTTTACGTTCTATCTGTCTTTTTGCAGTTTGGGCTGCTGTGCCAAGAGTGTGTTTGCGTAAAGTCATTTAGTAAATTTGGCATTGGTTAGTGCCGTTAACTGATTGATTTATAAAAATAATAAAAGAATGTTGGCAAGCAAATATTTTTAGAATAAAGTAAAGATTACAAGATTAAAGTTGTGTTATATTGCGTGAATGAAGTTAATGACTGACAAAATGATTTCACGTGCTTTTACATATAGCCCACCAAAGGCGGTCTGCACGTGAAGCTGAGTGCAAATTCGTGCCGGTGAGCAGGTGTTTGTGTCAGTAATCCCGCGAGGAGAACATGTACATCATCAGCTGAATTTACCAAGACTCGATTTAGAACGCTTCTATCCGGATGGTTTTAGAGGCTCTTTATGACGTCATATAAAGTCGTCTCGGCCCATTTTTTTTTTTTTTTTTTTTTTTTTTTAAATAAATAGGCCTACGTTTTTTATAAAGACTATCGAAAAAGGCAGAATGCAATAATGTTTAACCTTTAACACTCAAACTTAAAATACATTTACTTACCTCAATAATTTACTTTTTTTTCTTATTACGAACCTGGTGCAAACTTTTCGTATTCAGGTTTTTTTTTCCAGGTCATTTTTTTAACCCCATATTTACTAATCCTTCTTCGTGTTTTTTTTTTTTTTCCAGCTTCAGAGGATACAGCAATTACACTTATCAGTCCAGTACACTTCTTTATATATGCTTATAAATGTTGTAAAATGTTTCAGTCCTTCTATTCCAATTTGAGAACAATGCAGTTGCTGAACAATGCAGATGGAGTGTTAAACTGTGATAGCAACCACAGCTGATGCTTGCATTGCATGGCACGCACAAGACATGATACAATTTGAAAACTGAAACTAACAGTTGACTAACTGAAATCAAATTCCTTTTTCTACTCTCAGAGTAATTCAGACTTGAAAATGGCTTGTAGCTGTGGACAAAATGATGGAGTTCCTGTCAGAAATCCTGTCAGAAAATGTCCTGTTGCGTTGCAACAGGACATTTTTTTCCAGCAACTGCGCCATCTAGCGCTCAATCTCTGAATCTAGATTTCAATAAAATTATCACTCAAATCTGTCAAGTTAATTGAGAAAAAAACGGTTTCTACAACAACAACAAAATAAATCAATAGATAAACTACTAGTTATTTACAAAAGTGTATATAAATATTTGTGAAATATCGAATATTTATTCTAAAATGTAATTACATCTCGGACTCTGAGTCTTTTGAGCATAATGTATTAATCTTTGATAATTTTATTAATGAAAATTGTTATTGAAAAAAAAAACTTTGTTTTTATGAAACAAAGTGTTGCTATTATTTGCCTTCTTCTTATTTCTATTTATGTATCTATTTTGTTCATAAAAGGAGCTATAGAAAGGACAATGCATGTTGTTTTGAAAAAGTACTTGTTTTGTCCAGCAGCTGACATTTTCCCAAACTCTTTCATTTCCTCCCTAAGAACCTCTCTCTTCCTGTTTGGTGCAGAAGTGCGGTTATGAGATATTCCATAATGTTATTACTGTTACAGTAGCATTGTCCACTAAATGCCTTAAATATAAATGCAGGCGTAATTTATATAAGCTATATATAAAAATCATTACTAATACACATAACTAAACATCTCCAGATTTATTATCTCCAGAATTATTTGGCATTATAATTCCAACACTAACCATATACAACGTACTGTATATTCAACTAGCGTTGTTCAAAAAGGTATCGGTAAAGTTGTCAGTTGTTGTAACATTATCATTTTCAATGTTTATTATCATTTCAAACGACTGGAACTATACCCCTATGAAGTAGGCTACATGAAAGAAATACGTAAACAGTGAAGCAGACACTCAAATCTGTTTAACATCTTCACAGACCAAGAGAGAGGGGGAGACAGTCAAGACAGACTCATTGATTGGTCTACACTCACGAGGGGGCAGGATGTGAAACCACACAATAAAATACAACTACTGAAACAACTTTTTATTTAACATTTATGTACCAAGACACAAACGCTAAGCGGAGTAATAGATGATAAATGATAAAGCGGCGCAGTGGACCGGTACTTAAAAAAACTGAAAAAACTTTGAATAGCAAACCGCTAGAAAATAATCTAGACAGGAGAGAAATCACATCTTTAGAACGTAAAAGTTTTATTTAAAGAAACCGGGGGTTCAGCGTCATGACATTTTTTGTATTTCCTCGAGTGCCTTTTCTTTGTCTCCTCATTTTTCTGAACGTCTCATCAGCTTCAAAGACGAACCGCTCAAAAAGTGTCAGTAAGTACTGATTTTCATATTAATACTATCAGGTTAACACCAACATCCTGTTTTCAGTGCATCTTTATTTTTCACGTATACGAAAAGTGCGTCATTTTGTCAAAAACATAACATACAAAGTTACATACAGTAATCTAAATACTAAGCACAGGAGCCATTATTGCTTAAACTATAAATCTCCCTTGATTTTCACATAACGTAGTTCTATTATATTAGTTCACTAACAAAATTTAGGTAAATGGTATACAAAATATGTGGGCGGCACTTCACTAACATGCACAGACACGACAATGTGTTGCAACTGTCCCTACACTGACAGCTGTGATAAAACTTGGTATATTAGCTCGACAATATAATTGACACGCTAGCTATGCCTATTAGAAGCTCAGAAAACACTGATTAAAATGTTATGTTTTTACAATGCGTCACACAAACAACTTAGACACTATGACCAAAAATCTGATCTTTTACAAAAATATATTTTTTTACGATGAAAATTTTTGTAGAAGGAATGGTCACATGTGGCTGATTTCTTCCAGGAAGGATGAGGGGCCAATAAAGCATGTGCAGTATGAATATCATCACTGTAGCTTATTCCTGCTTAAAGAAATAAGCCATGTTGCAACTGCCCCTCGTTGCGTCCGTCCCTGATCTCCCCTAATTCTGTACCCCTGCAAATAGACTACAGGAGAGTAAGCAGATATTTTTAGACTAAAGTCTTTAGAGAATAGATCAACCATAAATGTAAAATATTTAATCATTTACTCTTTCTCATGTCCTATGGAAGGCATTTCGCCACATAAGGGGAAAAAAAAGTATGACATAAAAATTCAAAATTGTGAGACACTTAGTCATACGTAGCCTATGACATAAAAAGTCTAAATTTATGTCATACTAAGTCATAATTATGTGCAAAAATGTCAAAATTATACCTGAGTTGAAAAGCCATAATTAGGAGGAAATACGTCAAAATGAAGTGAAAGACATTTTAAAGTTGACTGACATTTTGTCATAATTTCAGCTTCTTTTTTAACAATTATGCATTTTGATGTCAGAATTTTTTAAAAGTCAGAATATTTCTTTGAAATTATAACATTTTGTCAGTGTGACCTTTTAATCTCAAAATTATGACTTATACTTTTGACTTTTGTCATAACTACTTTTTATCTCATCTTTTTTTATCTCATTTAGACTTATTTTTGTCATAATTATGATTTACCAATTATGATTTACTTTTTTTTTTTTTTTTTTGGTGGAAATGGGCTTCAATACACATAATTTCAAACTTTTATGACTTCTGTAGAACACAGTAAATGATTAGTCATGATGAGTAGCCTAAATGATGAAAGAATTTTTATTTTAAGCAAATGATGTCTATCTGACTGGATTTATTTTTCAACCACAAAGAAAATAACATTCAGTCTCTAACAGTTTTTGACTGCCTTCTGGGTGGACCTACATTGTGATTGAATGAATAAGTCTATTACGGAAAAGTAACAAGATATAAATAAAACTGACATATCTGTCTTTCCTGCACTTAGTGGGGCGAGGCATGCCTCTGTTTGACGGGAAACTTCCGGACGAGTATAAGGAGCAGATCCAGAGCCACAGCTTTACGCTAGTGGTTCCTCTTCTCTGCCTCTTTGCCTTTTTGATCGGGTTTCCGACAAACTTGTTGGCCCTCTGGGTGCTGCTCTTGCGAACCAAGAAGCTCCCATCTACCATTCTGCTGATCAACCTCACCATCTGCGATCTTCTGCTACTGCTGGTGCTCCCCTTCCGTATCGTCTACCACTTCCTGGGCAACAACTGGACATTTGGAGAAGCATTCTGTCGTGTTGTAATTGGGTTCCTTTATGGAAACATGTACGGCTCAGTGGTTTGTCTGGCACTGATCGCCGTGGACCGCTACGTAGCTCTCGTTCACCCTTTCGGTGCCAAGACACTTCGAAGTAACAAGAATTCTGTCTGTATGAGTGTTGTGGTTTGGATAGTGGTTTTAGCTGCTGTTGTGCCCTTGTTAGCCTCACAACAGGCCTATAAGATAAACGACTCAACTATAACAACCTGCCATGATGCACTACCTGTAGAACAGCAGAAAAACTACTTCCTGCCGTACTTCGCTACTCTTTTCTCCCTCTGCTTCCTGCTTCCACTACTGGTTGTGCTGTTCTGCTATTTGGCAGTGTTACGCACCCTTATAGCTGAAGGGCAGCGTTTTGCCCGTGCGATTGTAGTGACTGTGTTGATGTTAATAGTTTTTGTGGTGTGCTTGTTACCAAGTAACATTCTCTTGCTTTTGCATTACGCCACATCAAACTTTAACCTTTATGTTCCTTACCAGATCGCTTTGTCTTTCAGCACCTTCAACAGCTCCATCGATCCTTTGATCTTTTATTATGTGTGTAAGGATTTCAGAAAGAAGTTATGGGAGGCTCTCAGATGTTCTGGGTCTGATTCAGAGTCCTCCTCAGAATCTAGGACAAAGAGGACCTTGTTATCAAAGATGAGCAGGACTGAAGGAGCAGCATGATCATGAGGTTAGCATGACAGGCATGCAAATCAGAAGATATTATATAACACGAAAAAATGTTAGGGCGTATTGAACAATTACTAATATAGATTGTCTGTCTCTGTCCACCCATTTATCAGTCTGCCTATCCGTGTATATAACTTAAAATTAGTTTCATTTGCACAGGAAAAACTGGCAGGAAGAGATAATAATTAATTTCCTCCTTATTTCCTTTAGTCATTAGTGGTACAGGAGACAAATAGACATATTTATAAATATTTAAAAAAGCAACATGGAACAGTAGTCATGCTTTCAGGCTTTTTTGCATTATGGCTCAATACATGTTGGGATCTAAAATTTGAATGTGTTGAATATAGGGGTGTAACAGTACACAGATGTCACGGTTCGGTACGTACCTCGGTTCGGGGTTACGGTTCGATACGATTTTGGTGCAACAGGAAAAAAAAAAAAACAAATCTACTATGCTTGCTATGCTAAGTTTCTTTTCATTTATTTTGAAGAGACAGCAGTACAAATTACAAGTTTTTTTCCACCTAGATGTGAAAATACTAAATATTAGATCAAATTATGTATATATATATATATATATATAATCAGCAGTACATATATACATACAAGGAATAAATACTTGAAATATATTTGATTTAGTTAACAGATAAACAAGGGAAAAAACAGGGCGACACGTAACATAGCCTAAATGCTGAGTTTCAGTTCATTTTTGTGACAGAAAGGAAACTCAAATGGCAGAAAGTCACATGCTATTTGTTTTCTTTGGTTTACAAAAGACCTTTTACAGTGACGCATTATTAATAAGACAATAGATGACTGTTTTAAGTTGATTTTGCTGGTACAAGGAAACAGTTTAAATAATCGCGCTGGCGCACACACACACAAAACATCAGTTCCAGGCTTCCAGCATTACTAACTCGACAGCGCAGTTGGTCCTTAATCAAAATATAGTACAATTAACCAAACGCGCCCACCCCATTGTTTCAACGTTGGAACCCCACTGAAGTACAAAGCCTGTAATTTACATACTAAATAATAGTTTAGCATTTGGATACATCGCAAATATGGAAATATTATGGAATATTTGGATTTGTGCCGAATGAGAGAGGTAGGATACACGAGCACAAAGCTCCATTTTGCAAAGTAATGTTATACTCCTTTATTAGTGAGAGACGCGTTCAGAATCAGCACACGATCATCGTCTAGTGGGCTTTGTTTTCAAATGCACAACTCAGGGCATTCGCTGTTCTGCTGGCGGTTATCAAACAGCGTTGCATTACTGCGGGCGCCCCCTTCTGGACTGAGGGTGAATTGCCTGTATTCGTCGTAAGGCCTCATGCAGCGAACCGAGATGTCCGTACCGTGACGGTTCAGTACAAATACATGTATCGTTACACCCCTAGTTGAATGCTGTTCTTAACAATACACAAGATGACTCAGTGGCCTAATTTTTACTGCTAGATTAATAATGGTCTTCATGTAGTGATCCAACAAAACCCAAACAACTCTGTTTGTAGAGGCAGTGTGAACTAGCCTCAGAGCTTCTGTTTAAAATGTCCTTATTATTATATTATATTGTATTATAGTACACAATAATGAAGGATGTGTCTATTAATATAAAAATGTGGAATATCCAATTAATTTAACTGAACTGTAAACAAAAATCTGAGATCGAACAATGGAAGGTAAAATGTAATGTACATTTCAGCCATGTAATATACAGTATAGTGGACATGTATGTAGTATTAATTATTGATTAGCAAACGGAGGACTAAAATGCTTCTTTTTTTTTTTTTTTTGAGCCTGTTCTTGCAATAGAAGCGTGTATGAAAAATTATCTTTGTGTATGTGAATAAGTCTAAGTATTAAGTACTGAACCATGTCAAATCCGCAATGTCTAACTCTTATGTCAAAAACTGATGGTTGCTTTTTTGATTGCTTGTTGTTAATTCTTAAAATTGGCTATGTACATGACAATCAAAAATGTATTAGAATGTATATTTGAACAGTATATTTTTTAATAATGTTAATTCTGACAAATTTTGTAAGATGATTTGCTTGAGAAGTATTTTCTCTTCCATTACTTAGCAAAATTAAAATTAAATGCACACAATATTTAATGTCTCTGTAGCTTAATTGACTATGGTAGCTAAAAACGCTCATTCTGAACTTACATTTAGTACTCCTTTTAGTTGACAATACTGACCTCTAGTGGAGACATTTAAACACCTCTATATACTTGATACAACATGCAACATGTTGACTTTTTCATTAATTTTTTTGTTCATTTGTTTTATCTTATTTTAGAGATTTGACAGATTTGTCAGAAAAATTATAAATCTATATAACAACTTATATATATATATATATATATATATACATATATATATATATATATATATATATATATATATATATATATATATATATATATATATATATATATATATAATTATTTCAGTACCCACTGTTGACTGTGTACAAACAGGCTAGAAATGTAGCAGACTGTTTAGTTCATGCCCAATTTGATAGCAAGGTTCCTAGTCAATCTCAGAGACTACTTAGCATTAAAACATCCTTTTATATAATTATTTTATTTTATTTTATTTTATTTATTTATTTATTTATTTTTTTTATTTTTTTTTGCAGCAGCAGCATTGGAACTGTTAAGGTGCCACCAAGACGGGGTATAAATGCTATACATGATTTCTAAATTGTGTAATTGTTATTGGTTGGGTTAGGTTACAACATAGTCATAAGACAGTGATTGGTTGTGTTGTATTTTAAATTCAGTGATATTTGTCTGATTATAATTGTCTGATGAAGGTCATGGAACCAAAACATTGCTAAATCTTGATTGATAAAAAGTGACAGTAAATACTCGTATTGTTAGAAAATATTTATATTTTGAATAAATGCCGTTCTTTTTAACCTTTTATCAAAGAAAAAAAAATCACAGATTGCAATATATATATATATATATATATATATATATATATATATATATATATATATATATATATATATATATAACAGTTTCAGATCTTATAATAAATCAGCATTAGAATGATTTCTGAAGGATTGTGTGACACTGAACACTGGAGTAATGGCTAATGAAAATTCAGCTTTGCATCACAGAAATAAATTATATTTTAAAGAATATTAAAATAGAAATCTGTTCTTTCAAAATTGCAAAAGTATGTCATATTTTTGGTCAAATAAATAAAATTTTAATGAAAATAATAGACTTTTAGACTTAGACTTTTAAAAATCTTACTGATCCCAAACTTTTGAATGGCAGTGTATATATAGATTTCTGGCTATTTCTTAGTCTTTGTCCAACAAGCCTACCTACAGGTGTGTGAGGCTGATTGTTCATTAATGTAAAGTTACTGTAAAATAAGATTACAAATCATATAAATGTAAAGGCACCTAATTTTATGGGTAAAATCCTGTTAGGGAGCTATATAATGTAGATATTGTAATAGATCCATCATAGACACAATAAAATGATAAAGAATGATAAAGAATGAAGATCTGGTTTGAGTAACGAATGTTAAAAAAAAAAAAAAACAGCCCACCTCTCTGAAAGTATATGTACAGTAAACCTATACTTAAAGTGTAGAAATAAATTTAGACTGGCAAACGAGGCAAATATACAGCTGTAAATAATACATTCATAAACACACAGAGAAGAGTATGTATGTCTGGGTTGTAAGAACACAGTTAACGTGCCCTAGATTGACGTGCAACAACAAACGGTCCTTTGATTTCATTCTTCCTCCTGCTTTGTGTTTGAACCGTCTTTCTACTGCATGTTCGCTTTGTCCTGTCACTGCTGAAAGCAGCAGAAACAAAAAAGGAGAAACATGAAATAGCTGGCAATAACAACTGACAGTTGAACTGATTCTGTGCTGTGGTTTATTTGCAATCAGGCTGCAATAATTCAACGGCTTTTTTTTTCTTTTCTACATTAGCTTCTTTAATGCTACATTACAGCCTTTGGACATGCTTCACAAACTCTTACTTGTCACTGAAACGTATAATGACATTTCTAACAACAGTGTATTTTGTTCACTTGGTTTCCCCACATTCAGTGGTTTAGAAGTGTTGCGATTTTATAATTTATTGATTTACAGAGAACACAAGGGCAGACTTTATTTGCTTTTTGCAAACATTTATTGCTAAACTGGAATTTTCCTACTAGCACACTCACAGTGTCAAAGGGTTTATATTTACTTTACACATTGATAAAATGGCACTATGTACTATGCATTTGTATTTAATAGTTTATACTTGGTGTCCATCCTAATGTATAGTTACTGGCACCAAATTATCTCTTGAAATTCTCTTTGCAGAAAATTTGAGTTTGATCTGTTTTTTTTCACCACCACATTTATACTGTAGTAGCACAATGTAGAATAACAAAGCCTAACAAAATATCTAATGAGAAAAACAAAAATGGTAAGAGTAGAGTGATGTAAAGATTTATTTAGCATTGCTTGCACTGACTTATTTTCACTGCAATAGAAGATATGTTTAAAATAGAGAGTGGTCTGTTGTTGCTCTTTTTAGCTGTTATGCAATACTATGTGTTTGGACTGTGTGTGAGTGTTGAAAGCAAAATTTCCACAGAATGTCCACACGACCCCAGCCAAAATATAAAAACTCAGAGTTACATGTTCCACATTACACTTAAGGACAACAACAGAGAAGACACCATCTGAAAACAAACACTCACAGGATCATGAGACTTTACATCCTTTTCAGTTTTCTGCTTTTGGCTGGTAAGAAATGTAATTTTTAACAACTGAATTGAAAAAGGACATTAGCTTTATGATAGACAATGTTCTTTAAACTTGTAAAAGCTTCTTATGAGTAAAAAAGCACTAAGTCTACAGCACAAATGAAGCATAATTAATGTTTTAAATTTACATTTAATTTCTTTAAGGTTAAATGAAATGCAGTTAACGTTTTCCCGCAAACAAGAATGAGTATTGAGATGAGCTTTAATGTTACCATTTTAAGATAAAATTTGCTTACGTTTTATGGTGTCATTTAAAAAAAAAAACTGTGAAAAGAGTAAACATGCAAAGTAAACATTGCAAAAACAGCTAAACAAACAAAAAAACTAATTATGTGAATTAAAGTCTCAATGTGTGTCTCTTTTTCAGTGATTTGCAGCTGTGGTGTTGATGCTAGTCAAGGTATGAAATGTAAATGAGGAAAAAGACAAACAGGCAGACAAATATAAAGACAGACAGATCATAAAGTAACAGAAAATTATTTTTCTATCACAGTGAAATTTGGCCCCCTCTGCAGTGGTAACTCAAGTAACCGCAAAAGAGGATGTGATAAGCATGGCTGTGGAGCCTACGGAGCCTCTCGGTAAATTGTGTTTTTGTATCTGACTCCCTTTATATACAGCTGTTTCTCCAACAAGTTTAGTTTTCTCTGACCTCTCCTCACAGCTCTTTCCAGAAGTCACTGATGACACATTTAGTGGAGGCTGTGTGCTATGATATATTGATATCATTCTTTTGTTTTGAGTGTGTGCACGTACTTGACACTACCCAACAGCCCATTGTTACCAAAGATCTTTATTCTGCACCATAGACAGCATAATAAAGTCTATCATCGCTTACACACTCTCATTTATATCTTCCTTTTTTTTCTTTTTTTTTTTTTTTCCGAAACATAAGATATATAGACCAGACTGTTTTCATACTGTGGAAACTGATGTGTACTAACATTATTATTCAAGAACAAGAACAAATTGCTTGATGCATCATGTTTGATTTTACATTAAAAGGGTCCTATTATGCTCTTTTACAAAGACTTGATTTTGTTTTGGGGTGTACTAGAACATGCTTTCATGCTTGGAGAAAAACGCATTATTTTTTAACATAATTTACATTATTACAATACATTTCTCCCAGCCTGGCACATAAGGCTCGATTAGTTCCTGGTTTAATGAGGGCCCGCCTTCCGAAAAACGATGTGTTGCGACTGGATAGCTGTCCCACTGCGTTGCGATTGGCAAACAGCTTAAACGGTATTTCAGTACTGCCACTCCCCTGATCAAATAAGCAGGTTCTGTGTACAATTGTTAGAGCAAGGTGGATTAACCCTGATTGCATTTGTCTGAAAGAAGGAAGTCATATACACCTAGGACACATGGAGGGTGAGTAAATAATACGCTACAGTAGTGTTGGGTCCTATCGTCAGCCTGCGAGATCGCCAATACATTATATTATCGTGCTTATGTATTTAATTATTTACATACTTAGTTTCATTGCCTGACCAGCTCCAGCATAAGGCTAAAAGCAGCCTAACATTATCAAAGAACATCATCACTGATTAGCCTAGCCTAGTCTAGTGCAAGTATGCATTTTAAAAAGCACTCGCGTTATAAGTGAAGCTATCTACACTGCATCGTGAATACATTTCTTACCACACACTGCACACGTCTGCGACGCGGCAACCGGAATGGATGCGGCTTCGGCAAGTGTTTCGACCCCCCTGTACTGCACACCTCTGCGGCGTGTTACAGCTCTAAAGTCTATGCTTGTGTTTATACCCGCCGCTGCATCGCTAAAGTTAGGCTAATTCCCCACCTGTCCCTACCAGCGATTCGAAATTCTAATAGACCGTTGTGACATCATTGCATACGGAAAACAAACCTTGTAGTCCAAAGGAGCTGTTCGTTGTAGTTCTTGATAAAGGTTGAAAAAAGGTTCTTGAAAAAAATGAAATATCTCCTTTTGGAGTGGACTTTGAGATTTGCAACTTTGTGGATCTTTTTTATGCCCAAAGATACACACCCGACACTGACTAAAGTTCAAAAAGTGAAAAAGCATAATAACACCCCTTTAAGATTTGAGAGCAATATGTTAGGGAAAATTAAATGTAAAATTCAAATTCAAATTTATTTGTCACATACACAGTCATACACAGTATGATTTGAAGTGAAATGCTTATATGACTGCTAATGACCTAACAGTCAAAAGAAAAAAAAAATCAGTATGAAATAAGAAAAATATAATTCTACAAATTAGAAACAAAAACTTTAACTAAAAAAACTTTTGAATTACATTACATACAAATACTAAAATAAAATGATGACAGAATGTTAATTTTGTTGTGAATTATTCTTTGTGCTGCAGTAAAAATAAGGCAGGGAAACATGAGGGTCTTGACATTGTGTGTGCTGATGGAGCCACGGTTTACGCTCCATTTGATGTGAAGCTGAATGGCAAATCTGTACCATACACAGTGAACAATGCTATCAATGATGGCATTAAGTTGAGCGGAGGAGGTTTGTATTTACATCTTCACATCTGTTAAATGTTCTAAAAGCATTAATGTAGCACAACTTACCTTTATAGACTTCCATGCTTGTAGAAAATAACTAAATGCTTGTTTGATAAAATAGTAAGACATGTGAAAAAAGACTTCATACATCAAAGTCATAATCTTACAGTAATCTTCTGTCTCTCCACATGATTTGTTTGGCAGGTCTCTGCTTCAAGCTGTTCTATGTTAAGCCAGTCAGTTACTCTGGGTCCCTGAAGAAAGGGCAGAAGATCGGAACTCTGCTCCCAATGCAGAAGGTTTATCCTGGCATCACTTCCCACGTTCACGTTCAAATGTGTGACAAATCAGATCCTACCAAGTACTTCTGAGCTGATGGAGCTGATGACCACCTGCAAGCCACTTAAGAATATTGTGCCATTTATATCAGCTTTCTTTCTTTATGCTGGTGCCTTGCACTTTGCAATCTAATAATAAAGTTCTTAAGACTATTATGTTCTCAGTGTTACATGTGGTAAATTATATCAATATAGCATAAAAATAATGCTTATTCACTAAGAAATACAAAACAGTGTCTGCTAGCATATGCATTTAAGTTATAAACACTGATAATTAATAAGCAAAGTTAAAAATGACATTTGAATTTGTTAAGTGGCTATGTGATTTAATGAACATTTATGTTTAGTGTGAGCCAACCTGGTTTTATTTTTCATGTTCTTTTGTGTGTTGCTCCGACTTTTATTCATGGCTCTTTGTAGAAACCATTAATTCCACATTTAGCTGAACTCCATTTGCGTATGTCAGTGCAGAAAACCAAACATGTATTTTAATAGTCTCTGAGAACATAGTGAAGCAGTGCTGATACAATGAAGCAGAACACCAACCTAAAACCATGTGCAGCATTTGCTATTTGAGCGCATAGACACAGATTGCTCACATGAACACAAGGTCAAAATATTGTTAGGCCTCCTCATAAACCAGCATAATATTAGTTTTATTCTTGTGCACACACTAAAACACAGACATTTTAGTTCATTGGTGGAAGTTTTTGAACGTGCCGTATTGCTTATGTTTTCAGTGCATGCGGAAGGAATTAAACCATTATTTCTTTGCCTTTCGTCTCTGTGTTTTTCAACTCTCAGTGCACTCCACAACTGTTCTTAATGTAAAATGAAATTATTTGGTGGTCTGACGGTTGCAATGAGGGGCAGTTGCAACATGGCTTATTTCTGTAAGCAGGAATAAGCTACAGTGATGATATTCAAAAACACTGTAAAAACATAACATTTCAATCAGCGTTTTCTGAGCTTCTAATAGGCATAGCTAGCGTGTGTCAACGATATTGTGTCAAACTAATATACCAAGTTTTATCACAGATATCAGTGTAGGGACATGCTGTCCCTTACCACAACATTGATTTAAAAGCTTGCCATAATATTACATAATTGTAGTTTTATAAAAAAAAAATAAATAAATAAACCTCTTTCAATAGTTAGGTAACTCTTCTTTTTTATTTAAGTGAATAGGTTAAAATCTGCTTGTTACTTGGGAACGTTTTTCTATGTCCTTTTCTTTGGTTTTAAACAGCCAGTTTACCTTATTGAAGACCCTGTCTGTGCCTCCTGTTTATATTGTAATAAACCCTTGTTGACAGTCTAAACATCAAAAAAATATCAGTCTACGCACAAGTTTTCTATGTTAAAAAAGGGAACCAGACAAAATAATACCCGACAAACAGAGAAGCAATGGCTCTTCACAGAACATATAATTGTTACTTTATTTTAATTTCGATGTGTCTATTTATGAGGAATATTTACTGGATGTGACAAGCCTGAAAATACCACTTACCAGACTATGGAAAATCATGCACTAAAAAAAAAAAAAAAAATGCTTTAAAAACTTTAGGAGAGACCTCACATGGGTATTTGAAACACCAAATGTTGACTTAATAAGATAAAAAGATCAGTATTGTAAAATCCTTTGGTAAAACTGGTAAAAACTTTTTCATGGTAAGGTTGGCATTTGCATGGAATTACCCATTATTAGTATAATTATTTGCAACCCAAAACATTTATTTTTATCTATACTATTTTTATACTCAGCAAGTAGTTGATACAGTGTATTGTGTACATTTAATCATAATAGGTCAACAGAGGATTCAACACAAATAAATTACTGAAGTGTTACTTCAATATTTAACTAATTAAATCGGTGTATGCAAATTCCCCATTATTACTTTTGTATTGTAGGCAAAAGTTGCGTTTGGAAAGTTGCCCTTACTGCACCTGTTAGCAGAAACACACTGGATTTTTTAATTCATACCTCACATTTTCTTTGGTTTGCCCAAAAAGAAAGTACAAAAGAAAGTAAAAAGTACAGCAAAACCAATTGTTGGTGAATTTCAAAACTCATAGAAGTAAGATTAGGAGAGACTTATAAAGCCCCCTTCACTGAACATACTGTACATAAGGTAACACTTTACAATACGTGTGCACAAATATTCATTAATTCATGCTTAATTAATGCACAGATAATCACAAGTTAATGTATAATTCATGAAGAACTAACCCATTACTACATCAGCAACTAATGAACATTCTATATGATTCATAGATTAAGTAATCAATAAATTGTTATTAGTTAAATGTGTCATAATGTATTAATTCCCTAATAACTTATGTTATTAACTAATAGTGTAAATTCCTGTATTAATTACCACAATGGGTTGAAGCCAGGCATTTCATCTTCCAGTTGTCTGCTTTAATTAATCATTAGCTAATGATTTGCAAAGATATCATTATGTCATGACTTTACTTGGGAACTCTGCTCCCAATGCAGAAGGTTTATCCTGGCATCACTTCCCACGTTCACGTTCAAATGTGTGACAAATCAGATCCTACCAAGTACTTCTGAGCTGATGGAGCTGATGACCACCTGCAAGCCACTTAAGAATATTGTGCCATTTATATCAGCTTTCTTTCTTTATGCTGGTGCCTTGCACTTTGCAATCTAATAATAAAGTTCTTAAGACTATTATGTTCTCAGTGTTACATGTGGTAAATTATATCATTATAGCATAAAAATAATGCCGTTTTTTTAACTTATTCACTAAGAAATACAAAACAGTGTCTGCTAGCATATGCATTTAAGTTATAAACACTGATAATTAATAAGCAAAGTTAAAAATGACATTTGAATTTGTAAAGTGGCTATGTGATTTAATTATGTTTAGTAATTATGTTTAGTGTGTCAAACTATTATGCAAAGTTTTATCACAGATATCAGTGTAGGGACAGCTGCAACACATTGTTGCAACTGTCCCAACATGCTGTCCCTTACCACAAATTGATTTAAAAGCTTGCCATAATATTACATAATTGTAGTTTTATACAAAAATAAATAAACAAACCTCTTTCAATAGTTAGGTAACTCTACTTTTTTAAGTGAATAGGTTAAAAATCTGCTTGTTACTTGGGAATGTTTTTCTATGTCCTTTTCTTTGGTTTTAAACAGCCAATTTACCTTATTGAAGACCCCGTCTGTGCACAAATAAAATAAAGAAATTGCAAAATCATATTCAGGAATGATTTATTGAATTTTTAATGAATGTTGCAACTGTCCCCCCAGTTGTGGGGTCATTTGCAACATTTCACTTTGCCTATTCAAGTGTAAATTGTTTGTTTATTATCATATGTACAAACGTTGCAGCAATGTGGGTGAGTAGCTGATAGATGTGGCTTTATTGTATTAAAATGTTGGCTTTCTAATACAAACAGTCTCTGAGAAACTAAAGGAAATACAAAAAGTGTCGCAGCCGTCACCGCTCTACCCTACGCTGCGAATTTAAATATGACGCTTGAATTGAAATCATTTTAATATTTTAATAATTATTTTAATCGTTACCTTTCATGCAGTTAGCATCTTAAAATTTCTGTAGTTTTGAGGGCTGGTCAGGATAGTTTTAATAATTTGTTTAAAAGTTAATATTTTGATAGCCCAAAGGGCCGCAGTCCATATTCAAAGTGCAGCGTTGTTGACATTAAACAGGGTTGCCAACTCACACGCATTTGGCGTGACACACACGCTTTCAGGCTCTGTCTTACGCTCTCACTCTGCCCATGTAAATCTCACGCCAAATTGGCAACCCTGCTTGCGATTTTAAACAAAGTTTCAGCTTTCAAATGATAAACGATAAATACCGTTTTGGAGCACGTAATGTGGCGTAAATTGTAAAATGTAGCGCTTCTGTTAATGCTACAGCCATTGAAAAACAGCTGCGACAAGCTTTGATCTCGCCGGCGTCGCCGCCACGCGGTCACGTGATTCACGAAGCTCTCAGAACAAACCAGCGTTGACAGTACATTTGAATGTGTTTAAGTAGGATAGAGACAACAGCTTCACTATACAGGTATTTGCAGAAATTTTTGGTAAACATTACAGCATATTATGCATTGATTTTCACGTCGATGACATTTACAGTATCATTTTATTCTGGAGAGTGATGGAGAGGCAACCCTTACGAAAATTAAATGTGGTTTTACTACAGATAAAAAAAAACAAAAAACCATGGTTACTATAGTTAAACCATGGTAACCACAAATTAACCATGTTCTTGCTACACTAACCATAGTTTAACCATGTTATTTGTAGAAAAAACATGGTTAATGTTTTGTAAGGATTAATATGGTTTTCTTGTATTTAACCCTCAGGTATTGCTTACTTGTAATGTGACCATATATACAGTTAAACTATATTTCAGTTAAATAAATGTTCTATATTTTAGTTCAATAATATTCATTTAATATTTTAAGGGGATCATTTAGTACTAAATACTATTTGTCCAATAATTATGATCCATTAATGACTTAAAATATTTCTATATTTTTATATTTATATTACTTATATTAAAATTAGTGTAGTATTTAAGGTTAAATAGAGAAAAGGGTTTTAAATTCCAATGCAAAGAGGCATATTAGAGTCATTCTGTGGTCGGAAAAAAATCATTTTCATTTCTAATGCCATGGTTTACCCACTAGGTACCTGTATGGATCTTTACTAAATATACATGTATCTAGAATATTGTAGGTCATACCTGCTTACTTATTTTTAAGTTTTTCCATTTGAATAAATATTTAAAAATGATTAAACACTATATTTTTAAATGTGAAATTTAAAAATGTAATAACTTACATCCTTTTTTAATGATACTTGTATAAGTACACACAATGAATGCAAGCAAATACTGAATTTAAACCAAGTTTAAAATGGTGCTAAAAAAAGGCATTTTTATCCCCTTATATGTACAGTATATACATATAAATAGACATGGAATTGAGATGCCCTCCTGTTTATATTGTAATAAACCCTTGTTGACAGAGTCTAAACATCAGAAAAATATCAGTCTACGCACAAGTTTTCTATGTTAAAAAAGGGAACCAGACAAAATAATACCCAACAAACAGAGAAGCAATGGCTCTTCACAGAACATATAATTGTTACTTTATTTTAATTTAGATGTGTCTATTTATGAGGAATATGTACTGGATGTGACAAGCCTGAAAATAGCACTTACCAGACTATGGAAAATCATGCGCTAAAAAAAAAAAAAAAAAAAAAAATGCTTTAAAAACTTTAGGAGAGACCTCACATGGGTTGAAACACCAAATGTTGACTTAATAAGATAAAAAGATCTGCACTATCAGTATTGTAAAATCCTTTGGTAAAACTGGTAAAAACTTTTTCATGGTAAGGTTGGCATTTGCATGGAATTACCCATTATTATTATAATTATTTGCAAACCCAAAACATTTATTTTTATCTATACTATTTTTATACTCAAGTAGTTAATAGTTAATAGTTAGATAAAGTGTATTGAGTACATTTAGTCATAACAGGTCAACAGAGGATTCAACAAAAATAAATTACTGAAGTGTTACTTCAATATTTAACTAATTAAATCGGTGTATGCAAATTCCCCATTATTACTTTTGTGCTGTAGGCAAAAGTTGCGTTTGGAAAGTTGCCCTTACTGCACCTGTTAGCAGAAACATACTGGATGTTTCAATTCATACCTCACATTTTCTTTGGTTTGCCCAAAAAGAAAGTACAAAAGAAAGTAAAAAGTACAGCAAAACCAATTGTTGGTGAATTTCAAAACTCATAGAAGTAAGATTAGGAGAGACTTATAAAGCCCCCTTCACCGAACATACTGTATATAAGGTAACACTTTACAATACGTGTGCACAAATATGCATTAATTCATGCTTAATTAATGCACAGATAATCACAAGTTAATGTATAATTCATGAAGAACTAACCCATTACTACATCAGCAACTAATGAACATTCTATATGATTCATAGATTAAGTAATCAATAAATTGTTATTAGTTAAATGTGTTATAATGTATTAATTAATAACTTATTTTACTAACTAATAATGTAAATTCATACGTTAATTACCACAGTGGTCAAAGCTATGTACTTCAGCTTCCAGCTGTCTGCTTTAATTAATCATTAGCTAATGATTTGCAAATGTATCATTGTGTTGTGACTTTACTTGTTGAGGCACAGAACTATTAACTAATTGTTAAGTAATATGTCATTGTGGTTATGGATATAGAATTAGTTAGTTAGTCATGTGCCTCAATGAGTTGGAGTCATGCATTTCAAACAACTTCCAGTTGTTTGCTTTAATTAATCATTACCTAATGATTTGCAAAGATATCATTATGTTCATGTAAAGTCATGACATATTGATATCTTTGCAAATCATTAGCTAATGATTAATTAAAGCAGACAACTGGAAGATGAAATGCCTGGCTTCAACCCATTGTGGTAATTAATACAGGAATTTACACTATTAGTTAATAACATAAGTTATTAGGGAATTAATACATTGACACATTTAACTAATAACAATTTATTGATTACTTAATCTATGAATCATATAGAATGTTCATTAGTTGCTGATGTAGTAATCATTAATAAATGTTTTAGTTCTTCATGAATTATACATTAACTCGTGATTATCTGTGCATTAATTAAGCATGAATTAATGCATATTTGTGCACATGTATTGTAAAGTGTTACCTTTGCATCCAATGTCCCCTTTAAAACTTTTCCATCAATTTCTGTAAAGCTGTTTTGAAAGAATGTGTATTGTGAAAAGTGATAAAAGTGACTTGACCTATTTAATAAATAAATTATGTATGTTTGGGAGTTCAATTTCACACAATCTGGTGTTTTCAGTCTCTCTAAGCGGCTTGTCTCACAGCCAATTTCATGTTTGCATGTACTGTGAATTTAATGTGCATTTGGGAATGTAATGTGTGACAGTTACACTTATTTTTATATTTGCATAATTTCCAACATTTAGTGGACAACGTTTACAACATCTCACTAGACCTGTAAATCTGTTTTCACAGAATATAAAATATAAAATAAAAAAATAAGGAGTTTAACTTAAAAAGATATTTAGACACACAGTGCTGCCTAAAAGTTTGTCATATAAATATGGCCAAAAAGTTAACCAGATTTTCACACAAGTCCTGAAAGTTGACAAAGAGAACCCAATCAAACAAATAAGATGAAAATATATAGTTTGTCATTTATTTACTAAATTATAATATAAATAACTATATTAAAAATGGTCCAGTGTTAAATATTTGTAAGTTGCAAAAGTATGTGAATTTCTAGGATTAGTAGTTAATTTTAAGGTGAAATTAGAGTCCATTTGTTTAGATGTGTTATCAGTCAATATAGGATGACTATCAGGTGCCAGTGTTTGCCCTGTTTTAATTAAAGAACAGGAATCTATCAAAGTCTGATCATTTTTGTGGAAGTGAATCATGCCATGAACAAAGTAGATCTCTGAGAACCTCAGAAAAAGAGTTGTTGTTGCTCATCTGGCTAGAAAAGTTTACAAAACCATCACTAAAGAGTTTGGACACCACAAATCCACAGTCAGACAGATTTTTACAAATGGAGGAGATTCAAGACCACTTGACTATTACCCTCCCTAGGAGTGGTCGACCAACAAAGATTACTCCAAAGCAAGACTTGTAATAGTCTGCAAGGTTGCAAAGGACCTCAGGGTAACTTTTAAGCACAGAAAGGCCTTTCTCACATTGGTTAATATTAATGTTCATGAGTCCATCATCACGAGAACACTGAACAACCATGGTATGAATGGCAGAGTTGCAAGGAGAAAGCCACAACTGTCCTAAAAAAAACAAAAACAAAAACAAAACAAAACAAACAAAAACCACTGCTGTCGGTCTGCAGTTTGCTAAAGATCATGTGGACAAGTCAGAGGGCTCTTGGAGAAATGCTGACAGATGAGACCAAAATAAAACTTTTTGGGTTTAAATGAGAAGTGTTATGTCTAGAAAAAGAATTCCAGCTTATTCCATCTGTGAAACATGGTGGTGCTAGTATCATAGTTTTGCGCCTACTTTGCTGCATCTTGGCCAGAATGGCTTGCCATTATTGATGGAACAATGAATTCTGAATTATACCAGCAAATTCTAAAGGAAAATATCGGGACATCTGTCCGAGAACTGAATCTTAGAAGAAAGTGGGTCATGCAGCAAGACAATGACCACAAGCACACAAGTACCAAAAAATGCTTAAAGAACAACAATGCCTGATTTGGAATTTGGAATGCCTGAGTCAAAGTCCGGATCTTAATCCAATTGAAATGTTATGGAAGGACCTGAAGCAAGCAGTTCATAGGAGGTAACCCACCAGTATCACAGGGTTCAAGTGTTTCTGTACTGACGAATGGGCTAAAATTCCTACAAGCTGTTGTGCAAGACGGATCATGTTTCTCAGTAAATAAATGATAAAGCATATTTTTGGTCTCATTTATTTGATTGAGTTCTCTTTGTCAACTTTCAGGACTTGTGTGAAAATCTGATAATGTTTTGTGTTATATTCATGCAAAAATGTAGAAAATTCTAAAGGGTTCACAAACTTTTAAGCAGCACTGTATATGTATTATAATTTAACTAAAGTTAATTTATATACTTATTGTGAAATATTAATAGGTTGAAATAGTTTGGCTTCCTAAAAACACAAATGTGAATGTAGTGTGGACAATCTCACAGGTTTAAGTCTACTCTAAATTTTTCACCATGTTATGAGAAACTTAATTGTATCGTATTGTATTAAAGATAGAATTTACATTATCTTGACAAAATTAATAGCTACTTTAGTGCTTATAGACACGGTACACAAACTCTTGTCACGCAAGGTTTGATGACTGTCTTAATTATTTCATTTATTTGGTTTCCCAGTCAGTTGGGTGTGGGATAGGCCCTTCAGTAAATGTGGGTGTTTATGTGTTAAAAGCAAAATTTACAAAGGAACCCATATAAGATATAAAAACCTCACAGTTCATTAAGCCAAACAGACTGAGAACAACAGCAGAGAAGAAGACATCTGAGAACAAACAATTACAGGAACATGAAGCTTTACATCCTTTGCAGTTTTCTGTATTTGTCTGGTAGGAAATAATTTTATTTATTATATTTATATATATTTATTATGTATATTTATTATATTTATATATATATATATATATATATTTGGTCCAGTTTAATCTAATTTAATATTAACAGACTTATCTAATATTTAAATGTTCTAAAATCAAAAAGTTTGATTTAGTGTTAAATGAATTAAATGAAAAATTCTTCATATTCTCACAAACAAGAATGAGTTTTTAGATGTTTTATTGTGAGCATTATATGATTTGATAAAGTTCACAAAAGTTTTGTGGTGTGTCATTGTAAAACATTGCAAGAACAATACACGCAAATATATAATTATAATAACTACAATTCAGTGTAACCATTATAAAAACAAACAAAAATGAACACAAATTAAAGTCTCAATGTGTGTCTTTTTTTTTCAGTGCTTTGCTGCTCTTATGTTGAGGCGAATGCAGGTATTGACAGGAAAGACAAACAGATAAATAATAATAAGTTTACTATAATATATATATATATATATTTTTTATTTCACAGTGAAATTTGGCCCCCTCTGCAGTGGTAACTCAAGTAACCGCAAAAGAATATGTGATAAGCATGGCTGTGGAGCCTACGGAGCCTCTCGGTAAATTGTGTTTTTGTATCTGACTCCCTTTATATACAGCTGTTTCTCCAACAAGTTTAGTTTTCTCTGACCTCTCCTCACAGCTCTTTCCAGAAGTCACTGATGACACATTTAGTGGAGGCTGTGTGCTATGATATATTGATATCATTCTTTTGTTTTGAGTGTGTGCACGTACTTGACACTACCCAACAGCCCATTGTTACCAAAGATCTTTATTCTGCGCCATAGACAGCATAATAAAGTCTATCATTGCTTACACACTCTCATTTAGTTTTAAATCCATATCTTCCTTTTTTTTTCTTTGGACTACAAACGTTGTAGTCCAAAGAAGCCGTTCATTGTAATTCTTAAAAAGGGTTTTTTAAAAAACGAAAGGAGTGGACTTTGAGATTTGTAACTTTGTGGATCTTTTTTATGCCCAAAGATACACACCCCACACTGACTAAAGTTCAAAAAGTGAAAAAGCATAATAACACCCCTTTAAGATTTGAGAGCAATATGTGAGGGAAAATTAAATGATGACAGAATGTTAATTTTGTTGTGAATTATTCTTTGTGCTGCAGTAAAAATGAGGCAGGGAGACATGAGGGTCTTGACATTGTGTGTGCTGATGGTGCCACGGTTTACGCTCCATTTGATGTGAAGCTGCACGGCAAATCTGCACCATACAAAGTGAACAATGCTATCAATGATGGCATTAAGTTGAGCGGAGGAGGTTTGTATTTACATCACATCTGTTAAATGTTCTAAAAGCATTAATGTAGCACAACTTACTTTCATAGACCTCCATGCTTGTAGAAAATAACTAAATGCTTGCTTGATAAAATAGTAAGACTTGTGAAAAAAGATTTCATACATCAAAGTCATAATCTTACAGTAATCTTTCTATCTCTCCACATGATTTGTTTGGCAGGTCTCTGCTTCAAGCTGTTCTATGTTAAGCCGGTCAGTTACTCTGGGTCCCTGAAGAAAGGGCAGAAGATCGGAACTCTGCTCCCAATGCAGAAGGTTTATCCTGGCATCACTTCCCACGTTCACGTTCAAATGTGTGACAAATCAGATCCTACCAAGTACTTCTGAGCTGATGGAGCTGATGACCACCTGCAAGCCACTTAAGAATATTGTGCCATTTATATCAGCTTTCTTTCTTTATGCTGGTGCCTTGCACTTTGCAATCTAATAATAAAGTTCTTAAGACTATTATGTTCTCAGTGTTACATTTGGTAAATTATATCAATATAGCATAAAAATAATGCTTATTTCACTAAGAAATACAAAACAGTGTCTGCTAGCATATGCATTTAAGTTATAAACACTGATAATTAATAAGCAAAGTTAAAAATGACATTTGAATTTGTAAAGTGGCTATGTGATTTAATGAACATTTATGTTTAGTGTGTCAAACTAATATGCAAAGTTTTATCACAGATATCAGTGTAGGGACAGCTGCAACACATTGTTGCAACCCTCCCAACATGCTGTCCCTTACCACAACATTGATTTAAAAGCTTGCCATAATATTACATAATTGTAGTTTTATACAAAAATAAATAAATAAACCTCTTTCAATAGTTAGGTATCTCTTCTTTTTTAAGTGAATAGGTTAAAAATCTGCTTGTTACTTGGGAATGTTTTTCTATTTCCTTTTCTTTGGTTTTATACAGCCAATTTACCTTATTGAATACCCTGTCTGTGCACAAATAAATTTTTAATGAATGTTGCAACTGTCCCCCCTGTTGTGGGGTCATTTGCAACATTTCACTTTGCCTATTCAAGTGTAAATTGTACATATATTATCATATGTACAAATGTTGCAGCAATGTGGGTGAGTAGCTGACAGATATGGCTTTATTGTATTAAAAAGTTGGCTTTCTAATACAAACAGTCTCTGAGAAATTAAAGGAAATGCAAAAAGCATTGCAGCCGTCACCGCTCTACACTAATCTGCGGATTTAAATGTGATGCATGAATTGAAATCATTTTAATACATTTTAATATTTTAATAATTATTTTAATCATTACTTTTCATGCAGTTAACATCTTTAAATTTCTGTAGTTTTGAGGGCTGGTCAGGATAGTTTTAATAATTTGTTTAAAAGTTAATAATATTTTGACAGCCCAAAGGGCCGCAGTCCATATTCAAAGTGCAGCGTTGTTGACATTAAACAGGGTTGCCAACTCACACGCATTTGGCGTGACACACACGCTTTCAGGCTCTGTCTCACGCTCTCACTCTGCCCATGTAAATCTCACGCCAAGTTTCAGCTTTCAAATGTTGTAAATTTTAGCTGCGACAAACTTTGATCTCGCCGGCGTCGCCGCCACGCGGTCACGTGATTCACGAAGCTCTCAGAACAAACCAGCGTTGACAGTACATTTGAATGTGTTTAAGTAGGATAGAGACAACAGCTTCACTATACAGGTATTTGCAGTAATTTTTGGTAAACATTACAGCATATTATGCATTGATTTTCACGTCGATGACATTTACAGTATCATTTTATTCTGGAGAGTGATGGAGAGGCAACCCTTACGAAAATTAAATGTGGTTTTACTACAAATAAAAAAACAAAAAAACCATGGTTACTATAGTTAAACCATGGTAACCACAAATTAACCATGTTCTTGCTATAACCATAGTTTAACCATGTTATTTGTAGAAAAAACATGGTTAATGTTTTGTAAGGGTAAATATGGTTCCCCTTCAGGAACTCGAGCTGTGTCCAAAAACGCTATGGGAACGCTCTGAATGCATGTGTAATCTAGCCAATCAAACGACGATACGTCACGGGCGGATGACGTCATCGACCAGGAAGCATAAAAGCATGTGCGAAGCTGCCGGCGTCAGCTTCTGTCTTTCAGCGGAGCGCTCTGTGTGTTTGTGTCTTGTTTTCCTCTGTTTTTGTGCAAGTTAGCACGCCTTTTATTTCGAGGATAATGTCTAAAAGCTTAGTTAAGAGTGGCAAGGAGAGCAGGCCACGTTTCAGGCTGTGCGTTCCCCCTTGTAAACGCTGTATTACGAGCGGGGATACGCTTAGCATGTGCGTGGTCTGCCTGGGAGCGGAGCACGCTATGTCAGCCCTTGAGGGGGCTGACTGCCCGCATTGGGAGTTGCTTCCTTTGCGGGTGCTCCGCTCCCGGAAGGCTCTCTTTGAGGAGGGAGCCTTCAGCAGCGTTCCCCAGGGTGCTGGTCCCGCTTCCGCCGAGGCGGAGCGGGCACTACACTCTTGGGGTTCGCAGATGGATCTGCTGGAGGGAATGGAGACGGGTGACCCCCTATCTTCTTCCTTACCCGGCAGATCCGATGCCCGTTCTGAGGGTTCGGAAGCCCGCATCACGGCTACTTCCTCCCAAGGGACGGGCTCTTCTCTCCACCTGTCGTCCTCTGAGGAGGGCGACCTGGAGAGTGCGGTTGAGGAGCCACTCCCTCAATCGCCGCAGTACGAGGAGCTTTTGGAGGTGGTTACTCGTGCGGTACAGAAATTAAACATCAACTGGCCCGCGAGGAAAAAGCTGGAGCTGGAGGAAAGAGTAAACTCGATGAACGGTTTCTGCGGAGTAAGCCTCCACCTCCAATGAGGAGCCTTCCCTTCTTCCCCGATCTCCACGCAGAGATTGCCGCTCCACGCGGCACTCTAGGCCGGGGTCCTCTAAGGCGAGGCCCGACCTGAGGGTCGTGCTTCAGTCTAGGAGGCCCCCGGCCACAAAGCGGTCCCGAGGGCAGCCCCTACCGGGGAAGAGCACCGCATTACACGGTGTCCGTCTCTCCTCGGTGCCCTCGGGAGGTCAGTCTGCTGTCCCTGCCAGCGTTACAGGGCACAACGGCCTCCGACGGGGGCCCCCACGGGGTCTCTAGAACAGTTAGTTCGGCAGTCTCCTGCCGGTCCGCCGTTACAAGGCTCCGAGCTAGCAGTTCAGCCAACACCAGAGGCCAGCCTCGAGCGGCTGGTTCCCTTAGTAGACTATTTAGCAGCGTGGAAGCTACTGCCAAACGTGTCTGCATGGGTCCTGCGCACCGTAGAAAATGGCTACGCTATTCAGTTCGGCGCTCCGCCGCCGCCTTTCGACGGGGTCTTCCCACTCTGGTGGGCCCCGAGCAGGCTCTGGTCATGGAGCAAGAAGTAGAGACCCTTCTGAGGAAGGAGCCATCTAGGTGGTCCCTCCCAGACAGGGAACCGGGTTCTACAGCCGGTACTTCATTGTTCCAAAGAAGGATGGAGGGCTGCGGCCCATCATAGATCTCCGCCGCCTCAATCGATCAGTTATGAAACTGAAGTTCAAGATGCTTACGGTCAAGCAAGTAATGTCACAAATCAGGTCCGAGGACTGGTTTGTGACGATAGATCTGAAAGACGCCTACTTTCATGTCTCCATCCTTCCTCAACACAGGAAGTTCCTGAGGTTCGCTTTCAGGGGCGAAGCTTACCAGTATCGGGTTCTTCCTTTCGGCCTAGCACTCTCACCCCGCACGTTTACGAAATGCGTAGATGCTGCCCTGGTCCCTCTTCGGCTCCAGGGCATTCGCATACTGAATTACATCGACGACTGGCTGATCCTAGCAGCGTCCGAGAGTTTAGCGGCTCGACATCGAGATGTCGTTCTCGCACATATGAAAGCGTTGGGGTTAAGACTAAACGCCAAGAAAAGTGTGCTTTCTCCATCACAGAGGACCACTTATCTGGGCGTGGTGTGGGATTCGACCACGATGCAGGCACGTCTGTCCCCTGCTCGGATCGAATCGATCCTCGCCGCAGTCAAGAGAGTCAAAGAAGGCTGGTCACTCACTGTCAAGCAGTTCCAACAACTGGTGGGTCTGATGGCAGCTGCATCCAATGCGATACCTTTTGGCCTGCTGTACATGAGACCCCTACAGTGGTGGCTCAAAAGCAAAGGGTTCTCCCCGAGGGGAAACCCGCTCCGCATGATCAAGGTCATGCGCCGAGGTCTACGTGCCTTAGACATGTGGAGGAAGCCGTGGTTCCTAAATCAGGGCCCGGTATTGGGAGCTCGTTGCCGCCGCGTCACACTAGCGACAGATGCATCCCTCACCGGCTGGGGGGCGGTCATGAGTGGCCGCTCCGCCAGAGGTCTGTGGAGTGGTCGCCATCTCAGCTGGCACATCAACTGCCTCAAGATGCTGGCCGTATTTCGAGCTGTTCACTTCATGGTGTGGAGAACGCCAGCAAGACCCAGCTAACTGCCCAGTTGGTACAGTACTGGAGTTTTTGCAGGCCCGCTTCTCCACAGGGTTAGCCCACTCCACCCTGAAAGTTTACGTGGCGGCATTCTCGGCCTACCACGCCCCTCTTGGTGGCATGCCAGTGGGTAAGGACCCCCTGGTAGTACGTTTCCTCCGTGGTGTGCTGAGGCTGAGGCCTCCGACACGACCCCGTGTCCCTACTTGGGACCTGGCTGTGGTGCTAGAGGCTCTCTGAAGGCCGCCATTCGAGCCTATAGAAGAGATACCTGTTCGATTCCTCACTATTAAGACAGCGCTATTAGGACTATTAGGACCTGCAGGCCCTTTCGGTGGCCCCTTCTCATTTAGAGTTTGCTCCTGGTATGACCAAAGCTTTCCTGTACCCCAGGCCGGGGTACGTCCCTAAGGTCCCCACTAACACACCACAGCCGGTCGTGCTCCAGGCTTTCTGTCCTCCTCCCTTTCGGGAGCCCGACCAGCAGAAGCTAAATTGTATGTGTCCCGTACGTGCCTTGGATGCCTATGTCCACAGAGCTGCCCTGTGGCGAAAGTCAGAACAGCTGTTCGTCTGTTACGGCCCCGCTAAGAAGGGGTATCCTGCTTCTAAGGAAACTCTGAGTAGATGGATTGTAGATGCCATATCTACTGCCTACGAGTCCTCTGACCTCCCCTCGCCGATGGGGGTCAAGGCTCACTCTACCCGCGCTATGGCTGCTTCCAAAGCTCTTATGGCAGGTGTCCCAATACAGGACATCTGCAACGCTGCAGGATGGTCCACGCCCCATACCTTTGTAAGGTTCTACAACCTAGATGTCCGAGCCACTCCCAGCTCCTCTGTTCTCCTGCCCTAGCACAACCACTAGGCAGGGATTTGGAAGTCTGGGGGCGTGGGCATCTCGTTCCCATAGCGTTTTCGGACGCAGCTCGAGTTCCTGAAGGGGAACGTCCCAGGTTACGTATGTAACCATGGCTCCCCAAGGGAACGAGACACTGCGTCTCGATCCATCCTTCCGGCATCCCTGCCGAGCGCTCGCTTCATCCCCAGAAGCTGACGCCGGCAGCTTCGCACGTGCTTTTATGCTTCCTGGTCGATGACGTCATCCGCCCGTGACGTATCTTCGTTTGATTGGCTAGATTACACATGCATTCAGAGCGTGGTTCTGCCAAAGGCGTTCCCATAGCGTTTTCGGACGCAGCGTCTCGTTCCCTCGGGGAACCATGGTTACATACGTAACCTGGGACATTTTCTTGTATTTAACCCTCAGGTATTGCTTACTTATAATGTGACCATACAGACCGTTGAACTATATTTCAGTTAAATAAATGTTCTATATTTTAGTTCAATAACATTCATTTAATATTTTAAGGAGACCATTTAGTACTAAATACTATTTGTCCAATAATTATGGTCCATTAATGACCTAAAATATTTCTATATTTTTATATTTAGAATCAGAATCAGAATCAAAATTAGCTTTATTCGCCAAGTGTGCGCAAACACACGAGGAATTTGTTGTGGTTTTTTAAGGTGCTCCTGGTACATACATACATACATACTTACAGGGGTTGGACAATAAAACTGAAACACCTGTTTTTTTAAAAACAATTAGTACGTTGTTGAGCCTTTTTGTGCCCAATGCAGCATCATTTCATCCTGGGAATGACAAATATAAGTCCTGCACAGTAGCCAGAAGGATTTTGCACATAGTCAACCTTCACTCTCTGCTCTTACTGGTGCAGTGTGCAATCAGTGAAGATAGGCCACCAGGCTGTGCAAACATATCCATGAAACCTCCAACACTATATTGGCCAGTGTTTCAGTTTCATTGTCCAACCCCTGTACATACATACAACATTTTAATAAAATAAAAACTTAAAAAATAAATAATAATGTATGAATCTGGAACAGATGATTTATGTACAGATTTGTGCATTATTTTCTCTATATACAGCTATATAAATAAGAGATGTGCATGAGTATTTACATAATAATACTACAGAAAGAGACAATAATTAGAAATGGAGAAAGAAATACAGAAATGAATTGTAGAACCCAGGTAATGATTCATGTTTATCTGTTTAAGGTGGAGATGGCATTTGGGAAAAATTTATGTTACTTATATTAAAATTAGTATAGTATTTAAGGTTAAATTAAGGGTTTTAAATTCCAATGCAAAGAGGCATATCAGAGTCAGTTTGTGGTCGGAAAAAAATGTTCATTTGTAATGCCATGGTTTACCCACTAGGTACCTGTATGGCTCTTTACTAAATATACATGTATCTAGAATATTGCAGGTCATACCTGCTTACTTATTTTTAAGTTTTTCATTTGAATAAATATTTAAAAATGATTAAACACTATATTTTTAAATGGGAAATTTAAAAATGTAATAACTTACATCCTTTTTTAATGATACTTGTATAAGTACACACAATGAATGCAAGCAAATACTGAATTTAAACCAAGTTTAAAATGGTGCTAAAAAAAGGCATTCAGCTGCATTTTTATCCCCATTATATGTACAGTATATACATATAAATAGACATGGAATCGAGATGTTTATATTGTAATAAACCCTTGTTGACAGAGTCTAAACATTAGAAAAATATCAGTCTACGCACAAGTTTTCTATGTTAAAATAGGGAAATAATCATGTGTTATGGATGTGACAAAAAAGACACCATTTTTGAGAAACTACATACTTTGTAGGATTTCTGCTAATTAAAATGCACAAACCAGACAAAATAATACCTAACAAATAGAGACGCAATGGCTCTTCACAGAACATATCGTTGTTACTTTATTTTAATTTCGATGTGTCTATTTATGAGGAATATGTACTGGATGTGACAAGCCTGAAAATAGCGCTTACCAGATTATGGAAAATCATGCACTTAAAAAAAACCAAAACAAAACAAAAAACAAACAAACAAACAAACAAACAAAAAAAATGCTTTAAAAACTTTAGGAGAGACCTCACATGGGTATTTGAAACACCAAATGTTGACATCTGCACTATCAGTATTGTAAAAACTTTTGGTAAAAACTGGTAAAAACTTTTTCATGGTAAGGTTGGCATTTGCATGGAATTACCCATTATTATTATAATTATTTGCAACCCAAAACATTTATTTTTATCTATACTATTTTTATACTCAGCAAGTAGTTGATACAGTGTATTGTGTACATTTAATCAAAATAGGTCAACAGAGGATTCAACACAAATAAATTACTGAAGTGTTACTTCAATATTTAACTAATTAAATCATTGTATGCAAATTCCCCATTATTACTTTTGTGCTGTAGGCAAAAGTTGCGTTTGGAAAGTTGCCCTTACTGTACCTGTTAGCAGAAACACACTGGATTTTTTAATTCATACCTCACATTTTCTTTGGTTTGGCCAAAAATAAAGTTCCAAAGAAAGTAAAAAGTACAGCAAAACCAATTGTTGCTGAATTTCACAACTCATGGAAGTAAGATAAGGAGAGACTTATAAATCCCCTTTTACTGAACATACTGTATATAAGGTAACACTTTACAATACGTGTGCACAAATATGCATTAATTCATGCTTAATTAATGCACAGATAATCACGAGTTAATGTATAATTCATGAAGAACTAACCCACTTATTAATGATTACTACATCAGCAACCAATGAACATTCTATATGATTCATAGATTAAGTAATCAATAAATTATTATTAGTTAAATGTGTTATAATGTATTAATTAACTAATAACTTATTTTATTAACTAATAATGTAAATTCATACATTAATTACCACGGTGGTCAAAGCTATGTACTTCAGCTTCCAGCTGTCTGCTTTAATTAATCATTAGCTAATGATTTGCAAATGTATCATTGTGTTGTGACTTTATTTGTTGAGGCACAGAACTATTAACTAATTGTTAAGTAATATGTCATTGTGGTTATGGATATAGAATTAGTTAGTTAGTCATGTGCCTCAATGAGTTGGAGTCATGCATTTCAACTTCCAGTTGTTTGCTTTAATTAATCATTACCTAATGATTTGCAAATATATCATTATGTTATGACTTTACTTGTTGAGGCACTTGACTAACTCATTCTAAATCCATAACAATTAGTTAATAGTTCTGTGCCTCAACAAGTAAAGTCATGACATAATGATATCTTTGCAAATCATTAGCTAATGATTAATTAAAGCAGACAACTGGAAGATGAAATGCCTGGCTTCAACTCATTGTGGTAATTAACACATTAATTTACACTATTAGTTAATAAAATAAGTTATTAGGGAATTAATACATTATGACACATTTAACTAATAACAGTTTATTGGTTACTTAATCTATGAATCATATAGAATATCCATTTGTTGCTGATGAAGTAATTATTAATAAATGGTTTAGTTCTTCATGAGTTAAGCATTAGTTAAGCATGAATTAATGCATATTTGTGCACCCGTATTGTAAAGTGTTACGGTATATAATATACACACTGTTTATTTAGGCTGATGGTAAAACCAGATTATTAAAATACTTATTAAGAGACTTTTAAGGGAACAAGGAACAAACAAATATCAATACGCAGAATGTGATATTGTCTCATGTGACATAGCCTTAGGTGAGAACTCATACAGTAGCCTTGTTTACTTTAATGATATGACAACATGCAGTACAAACAATCCTCACAGACATACAATAATATGGCCTACATACAGCTACAGGATTATAAGATAAGTTGCTTCATTCATCCCTTACGGACACTAGTTGTTAGGCATCCTCTTTCAAAGGTTTTGTCCAGTTAGTTTATATGGGCATGTGTGTGTGAGTCAAATTTAAAGTTTTTTTTTTTTTTTTGTGCTCATAGTACACATGAAAACCATAACAAGTTTCGAATATGGAATTAAAAACCTAGCCAATTTACCTTCTTAAAGTTAAATATATATATGTCATCCTTCCCCAAATGCATTTGTAAAAAGTATACTACTGTACAAATGAATTTGTATTGCACTAAATTTGTGCTTGATGAAAGCATGAAATAACTACATTTAGAGTGTATTTTCAATTAGTATAGACATGTCAATCTATTTTTAGTATACTTATCATGAAATAAATATATTTTAAATACAATTAGGGCAGAGTCTGAGAAATACATCCAGTCATCAAGACTAGCAAATATATTAAAATATAAATTATGATTCAATGACAGCAACACTTGTACATATTCATAGAGTATTTATTTCTCTTTGAATCTGAGGCTAAATTACAGTACAGTCAAGAAGTGAAATTGGCCTGCTTTTTTTAAGTTTCCATTTCCCCCTGCATTCATCCAGTGATATGCTGCTAGATCATCTTCACACAGTGGACTGTAGAAAAAGTTCCCAATGTTCCTCATATTTCAAATAACTGTCATTATGGCTTTCCATTAGTCAAGGATGGGTAAATGGGTTTCTTATCATAAGCAATATCATGTTCCCACATTCAGTATAAATTAAATTGTGGGTTTGGTGGTATCAGGTTCGGCCACAAGAGGGAAGCAGAGTGCACAGACGGGAACCAACTTCTGTGTTTTTGTCAGATAAATAGCCTTGATAAGCAGCTTGAGAACATTGCTCGCATCCTGTATTAGAAGTAGAATGTGGGTTATAGTATTAGTACTAATACTACTAGTACTAATAACTTATTTTATTAATTAATAGTGTAAATTCATGTGTTAATTACCACAATGGGTTGAAGCCACGCATTTCATCTTCCAGTTGTCTGCTTTAATTAATCATTAGCTAATGATTTGCAAAGATATCATTATGTTATGACTTTACTTGTTGAGGCACAGAACTATTAATTAATTAAGTAATATGTCATTGTGGTTATGGATTTAGAACTAGTTAGTGTGCCTCAGCAAGTAAAGTCATAACATAATGATATATTTGCAAATCATTTAATAATGATTAATTAAAGCAGACAACTGGAAGTTGAAATGCATGACTCCAAATCATTGAGGCACATGACTAACTAACTAATTCTGTATCCATAACCATAACCACAATGACATATTACTTAACAATTAGTTAATAGTTCTGTGCCTCAACAAATAAAGTCACAACACAATGATACATTTGCAAATCATTAGCTAATGAGTATTTAGAGCAGACAACTGGAAGTTGAAGTACATAGCTTTGACCACTGTGGTAATTAACGTATGAATTTACATCATTAGTTAAAAAAATAAGTTATTAGGAAATAAATACATTAACTAATAACAATTTATTGATTACTTAATCTATGAATCATATAGAATGTTCATTAGTTGCTGATGTAGTAATCATTAATAAATGTTTTAGTTCTTCATGAATTATACATTAACTTGTGATTGTCTGTGCATTAATTAAGCATGAATTAATGCATATTTGTGCACACGTATTGCAAAGTGTTACCTTTGCATCCAGTGTCCCCTTTAAAACTTTTCCATCAATTTCTGTAAAGCTGTTTTGAAAGAATGTGTATTGTGAAAAGTGATAAAAGTGACTTGACCTATTTAATAAATAAATTATGTATGTTTGGGAGTTCAGTTACACACAGTCTGGTGTTTTCAGTCTCTCTAAGCGTTTTGTCTCACAGCCAATTCCATGTTTGCATGTACTGTGAATTTAATGTGCATTTGGGAACGTAATGTGTGACAGTTACACTTATTTTTATATTTGCATAATTTCCAACATTTAGTGGAGAAAGTTTACAACATCTCACTAGATCTGTAAATCTGTTTTCACAGAATATAAAATTCAAAATAAAAAAAATAAGGAGTTTAACTCTTACAGATAAAAAAGATATTTATACATACAGTGCTGCCTAAAAGGTTGCCATATAAATATGACCAAAAAGTTAACCAGATTTTCACACAAGTCCTGAAAGTTGACAAAGAGAACCCAATCAAACAAATAAGAAGAAAATATATAGTTTGTCATTTATTTACTGAGAAAAAATGGTCCAGTGTTAAATATTTGTAAGTTGCAAAAGTATGTGAATTTCTAGGATTAGTAGTTAATTTTAAGGTGAAATTAGAGTCCATTTGTTCAGATGTGTTATCAGTCAATTTAGGATGACTATCAGGTGCCAGTGTTTGCCCTGTTTTAATTAAAGAACAGGAATCTATCAAAGTCTGATCATTTTTGTGGAAGTGAATCATGGCATGAACAAAGTAGATCTCTGAGAACCTCAGAAAAAGAGTTGTTGTTGCTCATCTGGCTAGAAAAGGTTACAAAACCATCTTTCTCCCATTGGTTAATATTAATGTTCATGAGTCCATCATCACGAGAACACTGAACAACCATGATATGAATGGCAGAGTTGCAAGGAGAAAGCCACAACTGTCCTAAAAAAAAAAAAAAAAAACACTGCTGTCGGTCTGCAGTTTGCTAAAGATCATATGGACAAGTCAGAGGGCTCTTGGAGAAATGTTGACGGATGAGACCAAAATAAAACTTTTTGGGTTTAAATGAGAAGTGTTATGTCTAGAAAAAGAATTCCAGCTTATTCCATCTGTGAAACATGGTGGTGCTAGTATCATAGTAACATCATTTTGGGCCTGCTTTGCTGCATCTTGGCCAGAATGGCTTGCCATCATTGATGGAACAATGAATTCTGAATTATACCAGCAAATTCTAAAGGAAAATATCAGGACATCTGTCCGAGAACTGAATCCAAGAAGAAAGTGGGTCATGCAGCAAGACAATGACCACAAGCACACAAGTCCTTATACCAAAAAATGGTTAAAAAACAACAATGCCTGATTTGGAATTTGGAATGCCTGAGTCAAAGTCTGGATCTTAATCCAATTGAAATGTTATGGAAGGACCTGAAGCAAGCAGTTCATAGGAGGTAACCCACCAATATCACAGGGTTCAAGTGTTTCTGTACTGACGAATGGGCTAAAATTCCTACAAGCTGTTGTGCAAGACGGATCATGTTTCTCAGTAAATACATGATAAAGTATATTTTTGGTCTCATTTGATTGATTGAGTTCTCTTTGTCAACTTTCAGGACTTGTGTGAAAATCTGATAATGTTTTGTGTTATATTCATGCAAAACTTTCAAGCAGCACTGTATATTTATTATAATTTTACTAAAGTTAATTAATATACTTATTGTAAAATATAATTTAGGTTGAAATAGTTTGGCTTCCTAAAAACGTAAATGTGAATGTAGTGTGGACAATATCACAGGTTTAAGACTACTCTAAATTTTTCACCATGTTATAAAAAACTTAATTGTATCGTATTGTATTAAAGATAGAATTTACATAGATAGAATCTTGAAAAACTAATAGTTACTTTAGTGCTTATAGACACAGTACACAAACTCTTGTCACGCAAGGTTTGATGACTGTCTTAATTATTTCATTTATTTGGTTTCCCAGTCAGTTGGGTGTGGGATAGGCCCTTCAGTAAATGTGGGTGTTTATATGTTAAAGGCAAAATTTACACAGGAACCCATATAAGATATAAAAACCTCACAGTTCATTAAGCCAAACAGACTGAGAACAACAGCAGAGAAGAAGACATCTGAGAACAAACAATTACAGGAACATGAAGCTTTACATCCTTTGCAGTTTTCTGTATTTGTCTGGTAAGAAATTATTTTATTTATTATATTTATATATATATTATATATATATATCAATTTAATCTAATTTAATATTAACAGATGTATCTGATATTTAAATGTTCTAAAATCAAAAAGTTTGGTTCAGTGTAAGGTTAAATGAATTTATTTACAGTACTTACTTACAGTGGGAACGGAACGAGGCCGGTGGAGTATAATGATAATGAGCGACACCTGCGCCACTCACCGGTCTCGAGTCCCAAAGAGGAGCTCCGGAGCTCCACTAGTCACACTCACAAACAAGAATGAGTTTTTAGATGTTTTATTGTGAGCATTAAATGATTTGATAAAGTTCACAGAAGTTTTGTGGTGTGTCATTGTAAAACATTGCAAGAACAATACACGCAAATATATAATTATAATAACTACAATTCAGTGTAACCATTATAAAAACAAACAAAAATGAACACAAATTAAAGTCTCAATGTGTGTCTCTTTTTTTCAGCGCTTTGCTGCTCTTATGTTGGGGCAAATGCAGGTATTGACAGGAAAGACAAACAGATAAATAATAATAGTAATAAGTTTACTTGTGCAATATAAGTTTATATATATATATAAATAAATATTTTATTTCACAGTGAAATTTGGCCCCCTCTGCAGTGGAAAAACAAACAACACCATAAGAGGATGTGATAAAAAGTATGGCTGTGGATTCTATGGAGCCAAACGGTAAGTTTGTGTGCTTCTAACCAGCCTTAAAAATAGCACTATCATTCATTCATTCATTCATTCATTTATCTATTTTATTATGCAAGTAAAGAATGTGACAATGTTTACAAGTGCCAAATACAAAATAAAGAATTGAAGCACTATCATTTAAAGGAGTTATGTTTTAATAGCTCTTTCCAGAAATCAGTGATTACCCATTGGAACAAACAAAGTTTGATGTCATCAATATTAGATCTAGCTTGACGCATCATGTTAAATACAATTTGAGAGCTATTTTAGAGGCAAAGAAGCATTAACTTAATTGCCTTTGGTTGGTGAACGTTTCTTGAAGCGTATGTGTGTTTGTTCTGCACTGACAGTCTGATCGGGCCAGATAGGGGTCTTGACATTGTGTGTGCTGATGGATCTGCGGTTCTCGCTCCATTTGATGTGAAGCTGAAAGGGAAAGCTGCACCATACAAAATTAAACTTATAAAGAAGCCTATCAATGATGGTATTACTTTGATTGGAAATGGTGTGTATATCTTCACATGTGTTAGAAAGGATGAATAACAATGTAACACAACTTTCTTTTAGAGACTTTAGGTCATTTCATGTTTGTGAATAAAACACCACTATTATTAATCATTTCACACACCAAAATCATAACCTCACAGTAATCTGTCTCCCCACATGATTTGTTTGGCAGGTCTCTGCTTCAAGCTGTTCTATGTTAAGCTGGACCGTTACACTGGGACCCTGAAGAAAGGGCAGAAGATCGGAACTCTGCTCCCAATGCAGAAGGTTTTTCCTGGCATCACTTCCCACATTCGCGTTCAAATGTGTGACAAATCAGATCCCACCAAATACTTCTAATGCTGATGGAGCTGATGACCACCTGCAACCATTAAACCACTTCAACTTCAAGTCTATCAAACTGAAGAACATATTATGCCATTTATATCAGCTTTACAGTATTGCTTTAGGGTTGAAATAAATACTTAAATAAATAAATACATTTACAGAACTGTCACCTGTCAGCGCTTGCAATCTAATAGCCTAATAAAGTTACTGCATCAAACCACAGAGAGAGAGAGAGTTTTTTTAAAAGTCTCTAAGAACATTAGCATGCTTTGCTCTAACTGGTACACCGTTGTCGCTTGCGAAAACAAAATGATGGAACTGTGGGTGGAAACGTGCAGATTAAGAGGTGGTAATTTTATAATAAGATCCCCTTACCACTTCATGGAGGGAGAAAAATCTGAGCGGCTCATTTTTTTAACATGCTTGCATAGAAAACAAAGTCACTGGGTTGTCCTTTTTCAGGTTTTCTGGCTTGGTAGATGCACTGGGGACCCAATTATAGCACTTAAACACAGAAAATGTCAGATTTTCATGATATGTCACCTTTAAGAATATTTCTCCATGAACATCTCTCCAGTAGTGCTCACATAGATACACAGTTGCATTTGAGTGTGAAAAGATGTGGTCTGTAGAACAAATGAATTTTGTGGCATCAGGATTGGCCACAAGAGGGAAGCAAAGTACACAGACAAGAACCAACTTTCCCTGGTACACAGCTTGAGAAACATTTTTAGCATTCTGCAATTTACACACACACACACACATACACACACATGTTGTGTTTACATGTTTTATGGGGACATTCCATAGGCGTAATGGTTTTTATACTGTACAAACCCTATTTTCTATCGCCCTACACCTACCCTACACCTAAACCTAGCCCTCACAGGAGACTGTGCACACTTTTAGTTTCTCAAAAAAACTCATTCTGCATGATTTATAAGCCTGTTTCCTCATGGGGACCTCACAAATGTCCCCACAATGTCAAAATTTACTGGTATTACTATCCTTGTGGGGACATTTGGTCTCCATAACGTGATAAATACCAGGTACACACACACACACACAGTGGTATGCGGAAGTTTGGGAACCCTTGAAGAAGCTGTGAAAATGGGAATAATTTTAACAATATAAGAGAGATCATGCAAAATTCATGTTGTTTTTGATTTAGTACTGTCCTGAGGAAGATATTTTACATAAAAGATGATTACATATAGTCCACAAGACAAAAAAATAGCTGAAATTATTAAAATACCCCCTTTTAAAAGTTCGGGAACCCTTGGTTCTTAATACTGTGTGTAATTAGCTGGATGATCTACAATGTTTTTTTTGTTTTGTTTTGTTTTGTGATGGTTGTTCATGAGTCCCTTGTTTGTTCTGAACAGTTAAACTGAGCACTGTTCTTCAGAAAAATCCTCCAGGTCCTGCGATTCTTCAGTTTTCCAGAAACTTTTGCATATTTGAACCCTTTCCAGCAGCGACTGTATGATTTTGAGATTCCTCTTTTCACACTGCGGACAATTGAGGGACTCAAACACAACTATTAAAATAGGCTTAAACATTCACTGATGCTCCACAAGAAACACAATGCATTATGCCGGGGGTGAAAACTTTTTGAATTTGAAGATCAAGGTAAATTGCACTTAATTTGTCCTCCGGGAAACATGCAAGTATCTTTTGTTTCTTCCGAAGGGCAGTACTAAATGGAAAAAGATGGTAATTTCAACAAAATAAGAAAAATTGGGACATCTTCATCCTTTTCAAAAGTTTTCACCCCCTGGCTCTTTTCCTTCTGGAGTATCAGTGAATGTTTGAACATTTTTTAATGTTTTGAAGGGGGTTATTTTAATAATTTCAGCTATTTATTTTTTTGTCTTGTGGACTATATGTAAACCTCTTTTATGCAAAATATCTTACTTAGGACAGTACTAAATAAAAATAACGTGCATTTTGTATGATCTCTCTTATTTTGTTAAAATTATTCAATTCAATTCAATTCAAATGAATTTTATCATACACAGATTCTGCAAGGGGTTACCAAACTTTCACATGCCTCTGTATATAGATTGATAGATAGATAGATAGATAGATAGATAGATAGATAGATAGATAGATAGATAGGCAAATATTTTAAAACTATTTGCACTACTATAAAAACAAAAAATACACTGCTACCAATACCTAAATCAAATATATTTTTATAGTACTGTAATTACTGTAATTCAATTTTAAGTCGTGTCACATAGCACTCCACATACAACTGCATGCCTTCTCCCACAAAAAAAAAATAAAAATAAAATCAAATGAATTTTCAGTACTTCAGAGCATAGCTTTGCTCTGCTGAGACCATAAACCTTAGTGACAGTAGAGAATGTCTGGTCGAACCGGCCAACTGTGCGATTTACTTCTACACCAAACATTTATCACTTTCCTAGGTTTTCTTTATGTCCCAATCTCTCTTCAGCCTCTCACTCTCAGTGCTTGGTGTTGTCCCATCGTAAGGACGTGAACATCCTGTTGTGAACATGATGTACTGTGGTGTCATGTATCCCCTCCAACCTCTGAAAATGGACTCAGAACTTGTCAGTAAGAAACAGATCCTCTTATATTATATTATATTATATTATATTATATTATATTTATTATATATATATATTATACTCAGAAACAATTTGCACATTCACATTTTGCAAAGCTGTCACTAGGATGTCACTCTTTGTGTCTTATATACCCCTAATGGTAGATATTAGTACTTTAAAAGTGTATTGAAGCATACATATATTATGAATACAATATCATTTCACAAATAATTTAAAAGTGCAATATTACTAAAGTTTATTTGATACATTTATAATCAAAGGTGGCTGTTTCCCCATTGTTTCAAAAGAAGTCCCTGATGCATCCAGATCACGTCACATGCAGTCTGGTATTATGATCAAAACTATTTTCATCTCTTTGTTGGATCTTGCCAGCTGTCTTTATTCATGTCTCTCCCTACTGTTACTCTCTAATTGCACAGACCAAACTTTCATCCGTTCCATTACATATGATCAAACCAGGACGCAGAGAGTTCCTCTGGGCAGTGTGAATTCATTTAAATCAACTCGTTCTTATTCATTGGAAATCACGGCCTACTGTGTGAAGCCGATTGTCCAGTTTTGATTTCACCCTCCATTCATTCTGCAAGCAAATCGCAAATGTCCATCACAGGTGATTATATGTTTAAATTCCAGCTCACAAAGAAAACGTTGACTAGGCCAGGCAATTTATCCCCACTCCAACTGTCCTGGAATAAGATAATCATAAAAATCTATTTTCTGACTCAGGGCTACCTTAAAATCCATTTACAGAGATTTGCCCAAAATGTCTGCAAAACTTCTTTCTTTCTCAACTATACAGTATGTACCGACCTCTCACCTTCCACAGCGATATATAAATGTGGGCACAAAGAACAGAGACAATGACAGAGGCATTGTGTATTGGGGTGAATATGAATATGGGATAGAAAAGAGAAAATAAAAGAGCGACAAATGATGAGAGAGCCCTGAAGGGCTTCCTGCATTCAGTGCAGATGGGTTTGTGTTTCAGCCATGCATACATAAAAAGTACATCAAATATTTAAATTTCAGTTTAATGTGCAGAGACAACTATTAGAAAGTCATTTTTTTTGGTTGTGGGTTGGTTTTAGCCAATTAATGGAATGAGTTGGGGGCGGAGCCTTCTGGATGACCAATCAGTGAAGTGTCTGTTCAATCGCAATTCTGTTTGGACAACAACGAACCTAAAAATCAGATATTTCAAACTCCAAAACTTTTAATGAATAGAAAAAGAGACAGATGTTATTGTAAAAAACAGATTACTGGAACATTGATCAATAAAAATGAGATATTAAGTAAAGGAAAACGGCAAATAGAAGAAAGAGTGGAACGGACTGAGGAGCGGTAGTATTCCCTGTATGCTGGATGAGACAGATATGAGATTAGCAGAAGAGTGTGCTACAGCCTCGCTAATGGATTTCTGTACTGCAATAAGAAGCGGTGAATGGCGATGGGACTCGTGTTTGCCTGCTCGGCAGAAAAGCCATAATCCATCTCCTGCGTTATTACACGACGGAACTGCCATCCAGGCCCGGTCATTGAATAGAGTTGCCTAATCAGGTATTGCCCTGACTGCCACCGCTTCAATTAGCGATTGATAAAAAAAAGAGGCAGAACGAAAGAGAAAATCTTGTTTCCATTGGACTGGAGCAATCGCATCTGATTCTGATGAGCTGCTGTGCTGTTAATTGCTGGGTCTTGATAGATGCGTCTCTTAAGGCCATTTAAATGGGAGAGAGTGAGTTTTTTCAGTGTTGATGGGCTGAAGGGGGTTAAAATTATGGGTTTGTGACATATTATTATTATTCTGGAGAAACTAAAGTGCTTGAAGAAATATTTAGTATGTCGTTTCTTTTTATAAAAGACAAGCCTGAGAAGGAAATGGTTATAAGGCAGAAACACTGTTTTTTAATACTTTGCTTTCCCATAATGGTTATTTCCTATTACCTGAGATTTCGGATGCATCATAGATTGTTTTGTGCTTCATAGAGTAATTGTTTAACTGTTTAAATTTAGCTGAAAAACTACAGTGTAAAAAACTATATAAGGGGTCATCGGATGCAAAGTTCACTTTTACATGTTGTTTGAACATTAATGTGTGTTGGCAGTGTATGTACAAATCTACCCTATAATGATAAAAATCCATGCAGTGGTTTTTAATGAATCTGTATAAATAATATCCCCTTTTTCAAATCGAGCCATTCTCAGATGCCTGTCGGTGTGACATCACACGGTCAGAGGCCACTCCCCTGATAGTTTATTGACATGAGTGTCTTACCTCAGACCCGCCTTAAATCAGCTGTAACAGTCCATTGTTTCGATGCCTGAGCAGGGATTAAGTTAGAGAAGAATATCTCAGATTGAGCGATTGAGTTGTTGTTGGATGTAATAACATAAGGTTCGTCATTTACTCCCAACATCTGAGCCGCTGAAGATGCAGTGGATTACATTTGTTTGTGAATGGAATGCGCCTCCCAATCTACATATATCCGTCTATGTTCGTGCGAATCATTCAAGCTCCAGCTTCACTTACAGCAGAAGTGAGTATAAGGTTTTTTTTAATGAATCTTTGCGAACGCCTTTCCTAATAACATGCTAGTTAGCAAGTTTTGGCGGCAAAAGTAGAAAGGCTTGTCACTCCACAGAGAGGAGAGAGGGGCGGGGCAAGCAGAGCTCATTAACATTTAAAGCAACCTGGACCAGAACAGAATAATTTTTGCAGAGCTGATTTTGGCAAGATAAAAATGGTGTTGTTTTACACTACCATTGAGAATTTTTAACCAAAGTATAATATAGACTTTTCATGAAGACCCTAAAGAATCATATTAACTTGTGTAAAATGGGCATCCGATGACCCCTTTAATGATGATGGGGAAAATGTCAATGTGTTTAATAAACTATAATTTTTTTCCCCCATGGTTGGTATAATAATTTGTTTGTGACCCAGACAAATAAATCTACCATTAGATATACATAAAATATGGTTATATTTTAAGGGCCAGTCAGAGCAGGATTGTGAAATATTACAGTTTACAAAAACTGCCTTTTATATAGTATTATTTAAAATGTAATATTTTTTTGTTACGGCAATGACATTACTCCAGCCTTCAGTGTTACATGATCCTTTAGAAATCATTCTAATATGCAGGTTTGGAGAAACATTTCTTCTTATTATCAATGTTGAAACAGCTGCTGCTTAATATTTTTGTGGGAACTATGATCTTTTTTTTTTTTATCATTCTTTGGTGAATATAAATTGCATTTGTTTGCAGTTGTATGAAACAGAAATCTTTTGTATGATTACAAATGTCTTTACTAGGGATGTGCCCACAGATATGTATATAAACTGGGTTTGCACTTATGTCACAGTTTGGTCAGTTACCCGGATGCATGGCCATATTAGAGATACTCGGATATAAACAACAGCATGGATTGCACGGTTAATGTACTACTGAATACATTGTTCTGCTAATTTATGCTGTCTAAACCACAGAAAAAAAATGTATGGAAGCTCCTAAATCATATAGAGAAGGTCTATATGATTTAACCTAAAATTTCACCTACCTGACCAGAAATGATAAGAACAAACACAAATGTTGTCAAGATTCTTGCCCTGGAAATCCTGGTTCAGTTTGGCCATCCACAAATGACTCTTTTCTCAGACAGTTTTTTACACTCTTCTCCTTGATTTGTTATAACTTTTGGCAGTTTATAGTACTCCAAATGTTTTTCCTGGTCTGACTGATTAGTACAGCCCAAAACATGACAATAATTGACCATTTTCAGCAGCAATAATTAGAAAATTTTGTGAGTTCTGTTCCGCCAATATGGCCGATTGATGACGCATCATGAAAACACTCTATATAAATGTCTATAGGATATGCCCGAATCCAAATATGTATTCGGAAAGGGAATGACATGTACTACGGAACCCCTGAAGGGAATAAATATGTATATCTTTGGGTAATTATACTGCATATAAATTGCATGCATCAGGGAGCTTTTATTAATATGCGGGGTATTGAAATTGCTTTTGAATCCGCGTTCATCTTTTACTTTTACTTGACTATCAGTCATCTCTCTTTACTCTGTTTAGGTGGTAAGTGAAATTGTACTGTAATGTAGCAGGCTCTGCTAGCAAGCGATTAACTATGTCCCTGTGCCTTTTAGAATATGGATTCCCTATTCGGACACATCCCTAGTCTTTACTGTAACTTTTGATCAACTTAATTCATCTTTGCTGAATAAAAGTATTATTTCTTTTTGTTTTTTTTAAAAAAAGGAGCATATATTCAATGTAGTAAAGCGTGACAACTACTGCGGTCTTGCTACTATTATTATACCATAGAGTGTTTTCACTATACGCATCATCATTCAGCAATATTGGCGGCACTGAAGGTAAACAATGCCACTAAACCGAATGAAACTTGTATATTTTGATGATTATCGATGCTGAAAATGGTCAATTATTGTCATGTTTTGGTCTGTAGTAATCGGTCAGACCAGGAAAAACATTTGGAGTACTATAGACTGCCAAAAGTAATAACATATCAAGGAGAAAAGTGCAAAAAACTGCATGAGGAACAAAAGGAGTTTGTCGTTGGCCAAGCTGAGCCAGAACTTCCAGAGCAAGAATGACAACATTCATGTTTATTCTTATCATTTCCTGTCAGGTAGGTGAAATATTAGTCTAATATCTTAATTTTTACTGCTCGTACGTATCTTTAACATCTATTAACTTTAGTTTGTCAAAATATTGTGCCCTTTCTTGCTTACTAAATCCTTCTCTATATGATTTAGCAGCATCCACACATTTTTTCCCATGGTTTAGACAGCATAAATGAGCAGAACAACATATTCAGTAGTACATTAATTGTGCAATCCATGCTGTTGTTTACATCTAAGTATCGCCAATATGGCTGCGCATCCGGGTAACTGACCAAATCGTGACATAAGTGCAAACCCTCTATTGTGAAGGCTGTTAAACAGCTGTTCAGTGTATATTTATGTAAATACAGTGTCCTTCTCTCTATGTCACTCTTTAGGAAGCTATATCTCAGATATCAGTGCCAGTTATATTTTCACTCTCTGACCTGTCTTCCTGGCTCTTCTGCAGTTATTAATTGCACATTTAGCTGAAGTCCATTTGTGTGTGTCAAAGCGGCGCTCTCTTTCTCAACCTAACAGAAGAAATAGAAAGAAAAAAGAATGCTGACTGTGATTATGTATATGTAAGATCGAAAACAGAGAGAGGGAGAGAGGGTTCAGTAAACATTACTCACATGAAGTAGGTGGCCATGGGCAGGCTTGCTAGCTGCAGTGCCAGCTCTCCTTCTGTTCTTGTCTGTGGGTGCTACATTAGCCACTACTTTAATAACAGAAATATAAAAGCTATAACCCTCTCCCCACTGGCACTGAATAAAGCTTGCAATTCTGTTCTATTTGAAGCGAAATATTACTTTTGCTTACCCCTTTCCTTCTTAGACATCCCAGTACTCAAGTACCACCAGCCATCTATTTAGCCATCTGTTTCCAGGCCAACAAGGCTATCAATAATAAGGATTCTATTTGAAGACCAGTGTGTGCTTTTATGAAGCTCATGACTGTGCAGTTTAGTTTTTCAAGAGTGAAAAAGAAAAAAAAAAATCTAAAGATTAGATACAGTGATTAAGCAAACAAATAAATTAAACAAATAAAATGCAAAATAACTAAGTAGGAAGGATTTTTGTAAACACAATTATGCACACAATTATGAGAATCTTGTTCGTAGTAATTTGCTCAGTTAAGATGTCCTAACCTGTCTGTAAAGTCCCCCCAACAATTTTAATCATCTTATAAAAAGTAAAATATAAGAGGCTGTGCACAGGGGTCATGTTATAGGGTTCGCATAAGTATTCATTAATCTAACGAGGAGTTTGACATTCAAGCCTCAGGCTTCTCTCCCTGATGTACACAAGGGCTGAATTACACCACAGAGTGGATTATTCCTCTTTGGGGCGGCAGTGGCTCCTTCTCTCCAGCTTTAATTAAGTTTTCAGAAGGCCATTAATGAGCATGTTTATTAGCTGCAGGATACAGACTGATTGTAGAGGGAGAGTTGGCTACTGAGGACTCCCAGTCTTGAGTCTTTGGAACGAGCCAAACTCTCCAAACTGATTTCTGCTTGGTGGAGAGTCCCAGAGATCTACTTGTTCAGAAGCCACACTTGCCCTAAGGTTCTTAAAGCGTTCTGATGAACAGGTGGCATCGGTTACGTAAAGAGAGGAAACTTTCTATATTGAACATTCCAAACTGACATAATCAAGATTTTTTAGAACCTTGTTTCTCTTTTATTTAAAACTAGAGTGCATTTTTAAGCAAGCATCATCAAACAGAACTGCAATAAATAAGCTATTTTCAGGAACTGTTTTTAGTGGGAGATCATTTGTAATGCAATAAAACAATTTAAAAATCACATTAGTATTGGACATCATTGAATTATCATATTTAAATGTTACAAATGTCCATTTTCTTCTGATTTTTACATTTTTAAATGGGCGTGTCTCCTTCAATACACTGATATGATTGGGTAAAGTTAGGACACTATGATTTCCGCAATGCGGAAAGCGCAGAATTCAGTCATAAAAATGGAATTCACTGTATAACGGAAAATGTCACAGAATTTTTCCAAATTTTGAATGAATAAATCAAAAGTGGGTCAGTACACTAAAAATCAAAAAGCGATATGGACTAATGTCTTTCAATATCAAGCTACTAAAAGACTATTTAACAAAGATGGTTTTGTTTATTACACACATAATGAAGCGCATGACGCTAGTGGTGTTTTCAACTTCTACCGCCACAATATAACAGTACATAAACATAAACCTCTATAATTGCTCTTAGAGTCACTTCATGAGCGTTTTACAGTTTCTTTTGAGAAACACTATTGTCATATCATATACAAACAGAAAACTCAGCAAACCGTCAAAATAAAAGTTCAGTTTAACTTGAAGAAACTGTGACAGAAATATGTTACACAATGTAATGATAGTACTACTCCAAATACAATTATTAAAACATTATTTTTTAAAGGAATGTTTAAAATGTTGTAAACACAACACAATATTTCAGAAAAATAAATAAATAAAATAATAATACATTTATTTTTTTTTAAATAAAATCAATTAATTAGACATTATTTAGATTAAAAATTATTATTATTATCAATATTAAAACTTAATAAAACCATTAAAATAAAATCCAGAAAATGAATAGAAAACACAGAATTAAAAATAAAACTGAATTAGAAGGGGGGGAAAGTAAAACACATTTTATAGGGCCATTTTATAAACTTTTAATAAATTGCTGTTAAATTGTGTAATTTTCATGATTCCAATTAATTAGACATGCTTTTTTAATAATATTTGTAATTTAACCATTAAACCATTAAAACAGAGTCTAGAGAGAGAGGGAGAGGGAGAGGGAGAGAGAGAGAGAGAGAGAGAGAGAGAGAGAGAGAGAGAGAGAGAGAGAGAGAGAGAGAGAGAGAGAGAGAGAGAGAGAGAGAGAGAGAGAGAGAGAGAAACGGAATTCAGAAAGATTAAAACGAAAAAACCGGAATTTGGAAAAAAATAAAATAAAATGGAATTTTTTAAAAAATGGATTTCATAGGGCCCTAGGGTAAAGTCTTTGCATATGAAAAAGGTATTACATTTAGAATGATTCTTTAATCTTTTACTACGTTTTTATTATTACAGCTGCCAAGATTAAAGAAATAGTTCACCCAAAAATGAAAATTTGCTAAGGCAACCCTGAGGTTTGTTTCTTCATATGAACAGATTTGAAAAAATTTGCATTACATTACTTATTCACCAATGGATGCTCTGAATGGGTGCCATCAGAATGAGAGTCCAAACAACTGATAAAACCATCACAATAATCCACAAGTAGTCCACGACTATTACCATATTGGAAGCAAAAAGCAGTGTGTTTGTAAGAAACAACTTCTTTGTTAAAACATTTTTTTTTTTTTACTTCAAACCATTGCTTCCAGCTAAACTAAAAATGTTTAAACTGTTTAAACTGTTTAAACTCTCATTCTGATGGCACCCATTCACTGCAGAGGATCCATTAGTGAGCAAGTGCCATAATGCTACATTTCTCCAAATCTGTTTCAATGAAGAAATAAACTCATCTACATCTTGGATGCCTGAGGGTGAGTACATTTTCATTTCTGGGTGAACTATGCCTTTACCCAATTATAAAAAATGCTGATTATGCCATTATAGTTCATTCTATACCTATTGCAGAAAAGTGTTGCAGCACAGAGCATTTTAGCTAAATACAGTCATGTCTGTTAAGCAGTTCTTACTGTCAAGTCAATATCTCTCAGTAAAAGTCTGTTCTGGATCAAATTTAACTGCTTTATCAAAGAATCCACAGTGAAATGAACCAAACAAACAAACAATCCTCTAAGACATTCACAGAGTTAAAATCAACAGCCACTTTCCTAATATTAGGATCCTTTGGAAGTACATCTCTTTTCATTAATGCACCAGATGCATTCATTTCTATTTCATACCGTAGTAGTTTTTAGACTAACAAGGATGTTTTGAGCTCTGAAACTTACAGTGTGTTTTATAGTGACCTTTTTTATGTTACAAAAGACCAAGGAAATTTCAATTTCTTAATTCATGAGACATCAGACATTTTATAATTCATTGTATTGTATTCAAACAAATAGATTTCATTAGTTACACCTTAATAGAGTGCTTAAGTGTGTGTTTCACATCTTATAACCTATATTTTATTCTGCAAATGATGTTTGCCATTCAGCTGTATTTGTTTCAGGGCTTTTTTTTCTGTCTCCCTGCTTTAAGTGGCTTTAGAGTGTCTGATGTTTACAGTGCTGGTATTGATTTGATTCTGAGGTCTAGTCCACAGACTCAATAGCAAGGGCCCGTGGCTATTGAACCACACAGACGGAGTCAGAGCGCGGCTGTGCGGCATGGAAATAACGGCCCTGGGTTACCAACGCAGGAGTGGAAATGTTAAAGCGAGGTGAGCAAGGTTAAATCTATACTCTCAGTCAGTCTGCACAAACACGGCACACGCAGGGGAACAAGGACCAGCGGCTATAAAGCAAGATGTCATCAGGGGAGTAAACTAATTTACACATGCATGAACATGAACAAAAACACAAGCTTTGGCCTTTCCTAGAAGTACATAAGTGTGCATATACTTGCCTCAAAATGTTAGCCTAGATAAATGGTCTTTTATATAAGCTTTTGTAAGTGCTACAGGACATGTGAAAATATTTTAAACAGTATTTTTGTCCTGTTATTTTATTAGTTTGTTTGTGTGTGTGTTTTTAATCATCTAACCTGCATTACCCTAAAGCTTCCGTGGTCTATTGCAATGCAGAAAACAATCAATCAGTGACAAGATGAACACTGCAATGATATTACAGTAATATGAATACTGAAGTCTTCTGAGTTGATTTTGTAAAACAACAACGCCCCAAAAAAATGAGATGCAAAATGGTATCAGTTGTGTAAATGTAAAAAACAAGAGCATGAAAAAGACTTAAGAAGTAGCACATATGCATACAGTGTTTTTTAAGGAAAGATAAGATTGACCAATCAGAATGAAGTAGAATCGCATAAGGCGCAATACTGAGGCTTGTTTTCACAGATTATATCTTGAATTCAATTTATTTTTCTTCCCCCAAACAGTTGTATTTCTTTTTAAGCATAACTCTCACAAAATTGTATTAAATTTATGCTTAGACCAAGAAAAAGCAGTTTTATGCCAGTGGATAAGAAATCTTAATATCGTACACAGCTTTGTTTCTCAAGTAAATGCACATTTCTGAAGGCTAAAGAAAATGATTTATTGCTTTGCAGTGGTCAACTGTTTCTAAATAGGATTTGCGTGGGAGGTCACAGGTCATGCAAGAGCTTCTTTTCCTGACATCTCGCCACAGTCACAGCCCACTTTCTCTCAGCACTGAGCATTGCGGCTATATAAAGCCAACACGGTGGAGAAATGGGACTGTGTGTCATTGTGTTTATGTGAGCTGGACAGTGGAAACAGAGAATTTGTATGCAGTAGGTGTGAGTGGATCTGGGTGTTCCTAAAAGCGCAACTGTCCTTGGACATTCTGATATTTGGATATTTTTATGGAGAGTCTGTCTGAAGGGTGTCATGTGGGAATGCTGTGTTTGTGTTTGTCTTCTGAGGACTCTGATGTACAGACACAGAAAATCAAAGAGAAGAGATGAAAACAGCTGAGGCACAGGTAGCCGTGGGCGGTTCAGCTGCTACTTAGAGGTCTCATCTTTTCTGTCTCTCTCGCTCTCCTTCTTTCTCTGTGTCTCTATCACACACGCACATCATACACATGGACTCTGAAAGCATATTGAGAAATGAACTGATAACATACAGGTCCATATGAATAGCATGATTGTATAATGTTTGCATTCAGGGTATGTGAAAAGCAGCTTTTTAGTCTTAAAGGTGCCTAAAAAGCCTTGGTCTTAAAGGTGCTTTCAAGAATATCTCCCTTAGACTGACCCTGGAAATGTCAGTAATTAGTTTTATGAAATATACCATATCACTGGGTAATTGAGAATGAATGGGGGAAGGTCACGTGAGAAGAGGCAGTGCCTTCATCGCGATATTGAATATGACTGCTTATGTTCGGCTGTGATTGGTTCAAGTGTTTGCGGTTCAGTCTGAATGAACAATATAATGCCGTTAATGGGAAGACTAATTTAAAAAAGTAAGTAAACAACACATACACTTAGATACAAACACTTTGTTACATCAAAATAAGACTTAACAATGCATGAAAACATGATTTGTTTGAGTTTTTAGTGAGTAATCAGCTTGGTGAAATTTAAAGTAAATCTCTGTGTCTGAAAAATGTTGTGTCTGTTAAAAGTTAACTATACTAAAAACAACCCAACTTGGATTATTTGGCAACCTCAGCGCTGAGTTAATATTGGACAGAACACATGCTGGATTATTTTGACCCAGCTGGTTAGGTTAAATGTTTTTACCAAACATGCTGGGTTATTTAAGTCAACTGTTGTTTAAAAATGATTTTATTGCTGGCTTAAAATTATAAAAAAAAAAAAACAATAACAAAAAAAAAAAACACACACACAAAATTACTAGAGGCAACAGCAAAAGAGCAACAATCAAAAGATGAACATTTATTATTAAGCAAGAACACAAGGAGAAAATTGAATTTATTTGGGTGATTACAGCACAGTTTACAATATTACACACATTTAAACTCGTTTAACAAGCATTTAAGAAATAAAAAATGTAACATTTAAAAGTACCATTTTAATTTTAGTGTATTCAACCATTCTCTGTAATCGCTTTTTACCGAAATAGCGCTAATTCTCATGCCGGTGTGGCGCTGAAATCTGAGCCGGTGAAAGGCTGCTGTTCGGCGGGGTAACTGCGAACTTCAGACTGCGGTCTCGTGTTACACTCGTAGCTGAAAGATGCCATGACTGACTCCAAAACTTGCCCATAAACAAACAGTACTGAGATTAGAGAACATATTTTAATATCTAACTAAATTCAACTCAGTACAATAATGAATAAAATATATTTATTCTATGCAAGGCAAAAGGCATCCTGCAAAACAATCAGAAAATCTACCCAGCACCTGGGTAAAAAATATTAAAAATAGCCCAATAAAATGACCCAACAAGTTGAACCCAGCATTTGGGTATTAAAAAATAACCCAGCACCTGGGTAGTAATATTAAAAATAATCCAATAAAATGGGAATAAATGTAAAATGCTTAAAAACACTAACTTGATGAGATTCGTATTTGGCTTTAATAAATAGAATATTGATTACATTGTTAATGTTTTGCTCATTGTTAATTCCTGTTGACTAACAGGGCCTTTTTGTGAAGTGTTACCGATAGATTTCTTTAGTCTTGTTAGTTTGCGAACACTACTGCGGTCTCTCACACAAATCATACATAGCAAACTCATAAAATCCATGTTTGACTCTCTGCTGTGACAAACAACCATTCGGCGTGTCTTGCATCTCACCCGAGCTGGTGTTCTGAATGGATGGATAATGGATAATGTATTTAAAATTAAGAGGCACAGCACGCAAACAGCTCTGGGTGTTGGTGAAGTGAGAGATGTGGGAAAAGAGTGGAGAGGAACAGAGCTGCGGGTCTTCTGAGCTATATTAAAACACCCAGTGAGACCTTCCACCTTTTGGCATTCTGTTCTCCATATCTCTCTCCTGGCGTGTTATTAAAATAACAGAACTCTGAACGGACTCCATCGAGTGTGGAAGTGGGAACTTGCTGAACCCATTAGACAGGTTAATTAGTACAAAGGGCCAGGGCTCAACTCTGAATGCACTCTCAGATGGCCGCAAAATAAGCACCACGGTCATTGCGCTTCATTCCGTGCTGGCTGCCTGAAAACACTCATGGTTTCTCCCAGGCTGTTTCTTCACAGCTAAATGCCAGTTGTCAATCAAGTACAGGGCATTGCATTCAACATTAGCAACCTGTGACATGAGCATGATTTTAATCATTGTCCTTCTGCTCATTTAGGACACTTTATGAATATGATTAAATAATTTAATCCTATAATTGAGGGTATAGGTTTGTACACAAATCAAGAGCTACGCATAGTCGATCATTAAGGATCATTAGATCATTAAGGTAACCTTAAATGTTTCAAATTTAAATTTGCCTTCTTCATGCATATGATGTTTATAGATTATCTCACTTTCCCGTATCACATTCCATCTTAAATTGGCACAGGGAAATCAATGCGTCTCTAGGGTCAACTGATTCATATATATATAGTTGTGTGACACCCCCATGTCTGGCATTCAGCTTTGATAAAATATCTGATTATCTAACATCTCATCTTCTATAAATATTTCATACAAATCCAAAGCTGCTTTTGAATATATGTGCAAAAGTTGTGGGTCTGTAATTTATTTATTTATTTTTTAATGTTTTTGTCTTTTATGATCAACAAAACTGCTTCCCCTTCAGGAACTCGAGCCGCGTCGAAACGCTTTGGGAACGTCTTCAGCGTGACCGTGCTCTGAATCACATGTGTAATCAGTCCAATGGAAGAGCGAGACGTCAACGGCGGGTGACGTCACCAACCAGGAAGCTATAAATACACGTGCGTTGGAAACCGGCGTCACCTTCTGTCTTTCAGCAGCGCTCTGTGTATGTGTGTTTTGTGCTCGTTTTGGTTGCTAGTTTGCACCACTTTTATTTCTGAGCACAATGTCTAAGAAGAGTGAGAAGACTAAGAACGTAAACAAACCATGTTTTAGAGCGTGTGTTCCTCCCTGCCCTCGCTACATCACGAGCGGGGATACACACGCTCTATGCGTGGTTTGTCTGGGAGCGGAGCATGCGGCATCGGCTTTCGAGAAAGCCGATTGCCTGCATTGCGATTCCTTTTCCGATGCGCACGCTCGCTCCCGGAAGGCTCTCTTCGAGGAGGGAGCCTTCACCAGCGCTCCTCGCGGGTCTGGTCCCGCTTCCGCCGAGGCGGAGCGGGCACTGCACTCGTGGGGTTCGCAGTTGGATCTGTTGGAGGGTATGGAGACGGGTGTCCCCCTATCTTCTGCCTCACCCGGCAGATCCGCAGCCCGGTCCGCGGGATCGGAAGCCCGCACTGCGGTTTCTTCCCCCCGTGGATCGGGCTCGACAGTCCGTCTCTCATCCTCCGAGGGGGGTGAGGTCGAGATCGTCGATACACCTCAATCTGTGCAATATGAGGAGCTGCTGGAGGTTGTGACTCGTGCGGTTGAGAAGCTTAAAATAGATTGGCCCGCCGAGTCACAGGCCGAGCCTCAGAGAAGTAGACTGGATGAGAGATTTCTGCAGTCTCGGCCACCTTCAGCCCGCCGGAGCCTTCCCTTTTTTCCCGATCTCCACACCGAGGTGTCGAGATCGTGGAGTTCCCCTTTCTCAGCCCGCTTGTTCATCCCCGCTTCCTATAATTATGGCAGCGTTGCGGGGCTGAATGAGCGCGGCTATAGAGCGATGCCACGGGTGGAACAGACTCTCGCCAGCTATCTGTCCCCCGGTTCGGCATCGTCTCTCAAGGCTCCGGTATTGCCAACCAAACCGCTGCGAGTCACCTCAGCGTTGGTCGGCAAGGGGTACACGGCGGCAGGTCAGGCTGGTGCATGTCTGCACACGATGTCCGTGTTGCAGGCATACCAGGCTGACCTGCTAAAAGAGCTGGATGAGGGAGAGGACATCAAAGATGCTGATATCGCAGAGGTTAGGAGGACCGCTGATCTTGCTTTCCGCGCCACTAAGGAGACCGCTCGCGCTAGCGGTCTATGGCTGCCCTAGTGGCCGCGGAGAGGCATCTTTGGTTGACCCTGTCTGATATGAAAGAAAAGGACAGGGGCGTCCAGAAGGAAGACCCTGTCCTTTTCTTTCATATCGCCTTCTGGCCTGTTCGGCGACTCCGTTAACTCGGTCGTCGACAGGTACCAGGAGGCTTGTAAACAAGCGGCGGCGTTCCAGCGGTTCCTCCCCCTCCGCCATCCAGCTCGCGAGGCTGCTGGGCGGGAGCAGCCTCGGCCGTCTACCAGCTCCTCATATAGAGAGGCACAGAAACAGAGCGTGGCCACTCGCACTCCGCCCCATCGAGAGCGAGTGGTCGTACGCTCTAAGTCGGGGACTTCTAAGGCGAGGCCCGACCTGAGGGTCGTGCTGCAGTCTAAGAAGTCCTCGACTAAGCTGAGGGCAGCCCCAAGGGGGGTAAGGCGGGGTGCACCGCATTCCTCGGTGTCCGCCTCCCCCCTGTGCCCTCAGGAGACCATTTCGCTAACCCTGCCGGTGCTTCAGGGCGCAGCGGCCTCCAGCGAGCATATACCTCGGTTTCTCCCGCCCGGCAACGTAGCGGGGCCGGGGAGCTCGCCACCCCCGAGGGGGTCTCAGAGGCCGCTAGTTCAGATGCTTCCTGCCGGGCAACCGTTACAGGACACCGTTCTAGTGGCTCAACAAACACCAGAGGCCAGTCTCGAGAGACTGGTTCCCTTAGTAGATCATTTGGCAGCGTGGAAACTACTGCCCAATGTGTCTGCTTGGGTCCTGCGTACAGTAGAAAGAGGGTATCGAATACAGTTCGGCGCTCCTCCGCCGCCTTTTATCGGGGTCTCCCCCACCTTGGTGGGCCCCGAGCAGGGTCTGGTAATGGAACAAGAAGTAGTTTCTCTTCTGAGGAAGGAGGCCATCGAGGTGGTCCCTCCTCACGACAGGGAGTCCGGGTTCTACAGCCGGTATTTCATTGTTCCGAAGAAGGATGGGGGCCTGCGTCCCATTTTAGATCTTCGTGCTCTGAACCGCTCAGTCGTGAAGCTGAAGTTCAGGATGCTTACTCTCAAGCAAGTAGTGTCACAAATCAGGTCCGAGGACTGGTTTGTGACGATAGATCTGAAAGACGCGTACTTCCATGTCTCCATCCTTCCTCAACACAGGAAGTTCCTGAGGTTTGCTTTCAGGGGCGAAGCATACCAATATCGGGTTCTTCCGTTCGGCCTAGCACTCTCCCCCCGCACTTTTACCAAGTGTGTGGATGCAGCTCTGGCTCCGCTGCGACTCCAGGGCATCCGCATACTAAACTATATCGACGACTGGTTAATCCTAGCACAGTCGGAACAGTTAGCGGCTCAGCATCGAGATGTTGTGCTCGCTCACATGAAAGAGTTGGGGCTGAGACTGAACGGCAAGAAAAGTGTGTTGTCTCCATTACAGAGAACCACTTTTCTAGGTGTGGTGTGGGACTCGACCACGATGCAGGCACGGTTGTCTCCTGCTCGGATAAAGTCGATCCTTGCTGCAGTCAGGAGAGTCAAAGTAGGCCGGTCACTCACTGTCAAGCAGTTCCAACAACTGCTGGGTCTGATGGCAGCTGTGTCCAACATGATACCTTTTGGCCTGCTGTACATGAGACCCCTACAGTGGTGGCTCAAAACCAGGGGGTTCTCCCCGAGGGGAAACCCGCTTCGCATGATCAAGGTCACGCGGCGATGCCTACGTGCCTTGGACATGTGGAGGAATCCCTGGTTCCTGTCTCCGGGGCCGGTGCTGGGAGCTCCTTGTCGCCGCGTAACGCTAGCAACAGATGCTTCCCTCACCGGTTGGGGTGCGGTCATGAGTGGCCACACCGCCCACGGTCTGTGGAGAGGTCACCAACTCACTTGGCACATAAATTGCCTGGAGATGCTGGCCGTGTTCCAAGCGCCGAAGCACTTTCTCCCGGACCTAAGAGACCGTCATGTGTTGGTCCGCACCGACAACACATCGGTGGTCTCTTACATCAAACACCTTGTACAAGCTGGCGCACCAGATCCTTGTGTGGTCCCGGGGCAAACTCCTCTCGCTGAGAGCGGTTTACTTACCGGGGTACTTAAATGTGGCAGCAGACATCCTGTCGAGACAGGGGCCGAGGCCCGGGGAATGGATGCTTCACCCCGAGGTGGTGAAGCAGATCTGGAGAGTGTTTGGTCCAGCCCAGGTGGACCTGCTTGCCACGAGGGAGAACACGCAATGTCCCCTCTGGTACTCTCTAGCTCCCCTGGGGCTGAATGCCATGGTACAGACGTGGCCGAGGCTTCGTCTGTACGCTTTTCCCCCGATCGCTCTGCTCCCGGGAGTTCTAGAGAGAGTGCGCCGGGACGGGGTGTCCCTCCTTCTAGTAGCCCCGTACTGGCCGGGCCGAGTATGGTTCTCGGACCTGATTTCTCTCCTCGACGGCTCTCCATGGGAGATTCCCGTCAGGAGGGATCTCCTCTCACAGGTGGGGGGTACTGTGTTTCACCCTCGCCCGGAGCTGTGGAAACTTTGGGTGTGGCCCCTGAGGGGGCACATCTCTTAGCTTCCGGTCTCTCAACCGAGGTTGTTGAGACCATCCTCCAATCTAGAGCTCCCTCTACGAGGAAACTTTATGCCTTGAAGTGGAGGCTTTTCACTTCTTGGTGCGAACGCCACCAGCAGGATCCAGTTAACTGCCCAGTTGGTACAGTGCTGGAGTTCCTGCAGGATAGGCTTTCCGCAGGGTTATCCCACTCCACCCTGAAGGTCTACGTGGCGGCCATTGCGGCCTACCACGCCCCTCTCGGTGGTCTCTCGGTGGGTAAAGACCCCCTTGTCTCACGTTTCCTCCGCGGTGCACTGAGGCTGAGGCCTCCTGTACGTTCTCGTGTTCCCTCATGGGACTTGTCGCTGGTGCTAGAGGCTCTCTGTAGGCCTCCTTTCGAGCCTATTGAAGAGATTTCCGATCGTCACCTTACGATTAAGACAGTTTTGCTCATTGCTATTACTTCTCTTAAGAGAGTTGGGGATCTCCAGGCCCTTTCAGTGGCCCCTTCTTTTCTGGACTTTGCGCCAGGTTTGGCAAAAGCTTTTTTGCACCCTCGTTCGGGTTATATCCCTAAAGTCCCCTCCTCAGCACCACGGCCAGTCGTACTTCAGGCCTTTTGTCCTCCTCCCTTCCGGGAGCCCGACCAGCAGAAGCTAAACTGTATGTGTCCAGTTCGAGCGCTGGACACGTACGTCCACAGAGCAGCCAGGTGGAGAAAATCTGATCAGCTTTTCGTTTGCTATGGTCCGGCTAAGCGTGGCTTTCCGGCCACCAAACAAACCTTAAGTCGTTGGATAGTGGATGCTATCTCTACTGCATATGAGTCCTCTGGTCTCCCTCCTCCTTTAGGGGTCAAGGCTCACTCAACCCGGAGTGTTTCGGCCTCCAAAGCTTTTCTTGAAGGTGTCTCTATTCAGGACATCTGTAATGCTGCGGGATGGTCCACGCCCCTTACTTTTGTCAGGTTTTACGACCTGGACTTGCAAGTCGCTCCTGGCTCTTCTGTCCTTTGTCCTAGCTCTTCCTAGGCAGGGACTCGGCTTCTGGCGGCGTGGGCATCTCGTTCCCAAAGCGTTTCGACGCGGCTCGAGTTCCTGAAGGGGAACGTCTCAGGTTACGTATGTAACCCTGGTTCCCCGAGGGAACGAGACGCCGCGTCTCGAGGCCCTCATCCTGCATCCCTGCGAGCGCTGCTTCTCTCCTGAAGCTGACGCCGGTTTCCAATGCACGTGTATTTATAGCTTCCTGGTTGGTGACGTCACCCGCCGTTGACGTCTCGCTCTTCCATTGGACTGATTACACATGTGATTCAGAGCACGGTCACGCTGAAGACGTTCCCAAAGCGTTTCGACGCGGCGTCTCGTTCCCTCGGGGAACCAGGGTTGCATACGTAACCTGAGACGATTTATTTGATCAAAAATACAGTAAAACAGTAATTTGTTAAATATACAGTTATTTAAAATAACTGTTTTCTATTTGAATGTATATTTTAAAATGTAATTTATTCCTGTGATGGCAAAGTTTTCAACAGCCATTACTCTAGTTTCCGTAGTCACATTATCATTCAGAAATCATTCTAATATACTTATTATTACATGTATTATTATCAATGTTGAAAACAGTTGCGCTGCTTAATATTTTGTAGAAATCATTGTACATTTTATTTTCAAGATGTACTGTATACAAATTCTTGTTGAATAAGTACAGTATTAAAATCTCCTAAAAATAATGGTTATGGTATGCAAGCAATGTTACTGTCACGCCACAGTGGAATAAACACACGAAGAAGATTATTACAAATAGTCTTTTAATAAATCCACACATAGATAAATCACAGGACAGACAGGCAGCATACATATGTAGGGACTTAGTAGACCCGGCGAGGGAACACAGGACAGACTAGAACTAAAAACAGGCAAATAAAGATAATTAGCAAGACACACCTGAACCAAATGACATAATCAGGCATAGACAGAAAACTAGGTCACACTGAGCACATGGGAAATGAAAACACAACAAAACAGTTCATGGGTGTGACAGCCTCACGCCGCAGGAACAACAAAGGGTAGGATGTATGGGGACTTTGGAGGAGGACAAAGGAATGGATGTGGGATGGTGACAAGGGATGGCAAAGGGCTGGCAGGAAGGTGGGCAGACAATACTGGTGGAGGTTCAGGCGGAAGACGGACACCCGGGAGGAGGATGATGAGCAGAATCCAGGGCGAAGACTACACAGGGAGGATCCAAGGAGGAAACAGGAGGAGCCAGGGTGGATCAGATGGAGGGAGGAGCCAGGAAAAAGACAGGAGGGATTTGGAACAGGAGGAGCCATGCGGGACCCAGGCCGTGGACATGATGGCAACCCACAGTGGAGCCGACGGAGGAAGGAACCATGGTGGAGGAAGGGCTGACGACTAGAGCAGGTGGTGGTGGAGCCCGAGGTGGAGAAGGAGAGCTGACGAGCCAGGGTGATGCTGATGATCCGGAGGGCCTAGACAGAGCAGATGGCTTCGGCGACCGAGGCGAAGACAGGGATCCGGAAGGCCACGGTGGAGCCGGAGTGACAGAGGACCAAGGTGGAGCCGGAGGGAAGGAGAAGCCTTACAGAGCTGGAAGGACTAAGGGACGAGGCGCAGCTGGAGGAGTGAAGTCCCGAGGCGGCGGATGGTCAACGACTGACCAAGGTGGAGCCAGAAGAACGAAGGGAGCCCAGCAGGCTGGTGGACTGACAAGCCACGGTAGGGATGAGGGAGCTAGGAGCCATGATGGAGCCGCTGGGTCAACGAGCCGTGGCGGAGTCCGGGACCCAGAGGCTAGAGGTGGAGACAAGGGAATCCTCCAGGCATGGCGCAGAATAAGATTGGCAGACCCGTGGCAATCCCACCACAAAGATGGTGGGCTGATGGTGAGTTGAGGGGCTGCCAGGAGACAGCGGAGGTGATGGTGAGGACTGGTGCAGAGGTGGTGGGAGAGGGAGGCTGGGCAGGAGTTCGGGATGATCAGGGGGCTTAGGAACGGTGTGTGCTGCCCACATATACCAGATCGCTCCTCCCAGTAACAGGAGTGCAGCGGACAGTGGAATGACCTCAGTGGTCGTAACAGGGCAGACAGACAGTTCAAGGCAAAACGACAGTTCTGCTGATGGTAGGAGAAGAGTAAGCTGGTCTGCATATAAATCCAAGTTAGAGTCTTTTAAATCTTCAGAGTCCAGTGGGATCTCACCCTCAGCGGTGGTGCAGTCTGTGGTGACGGCTCTCGGACCTGGTCAGACAGGTTAGGCTCTGGCTACGGGCCGATCTCCAGCTCTGTCGCTCTCCTCTGTGGTGGCTTGTTGATCATGGCAGGCATGGGTTCTCCATCTGTGGTGGGCTCAGGCATTTGCTTCATGCTGCGAGGTGATGGTGGGCTGGGCTCTGGGTCGAGCTGTGTTCCGGATCAGGGCCAGACACCAGACCTCCAACCAGGTAGGGTGGTGGTTGTTTGTCCCGATCCAGAACAGAGACTTCAGCAGTTCATCGTCCAAGGTGGTAGTAGTATAAAGCTTCAGGTCCTGGCTCCTCTGAGCCAGAGCGATGAATTTCACCACCAGCTCCATAAAAACAAAACATGGGGAAGTATGCCACGTACTATTGATTAGGTCCAGTCTTCTGTCATGCTACTGTGAAATAAACACACAAAAAGGATGACCATCAATGCAAATAGTCTTTTAATAAATCCACACAAGGGTAAATCACAAGACAGACAGGCAGGATACACACATAGGGACACAGGACAGACTAAAACTAAATACACAGGCAAATGAAGATAATTAACAAGACACACCTGAACCAAATGACATAATCAAACATAGACGGGAAAACTAGGTCACACTGAGCATGTCGGGGAATGAAAACACAACAAAACAGTTCATGGGTGTGACAGTTACAACCTTAATTTTATAATACAAGATGATCATTAATTTTTTTATGGGCTCTAGAATGTAAAACATTAGATTGTGGATCATAAGCTCCTTCTTCTTTTTTTCCCTTCCATTTATTTGATTGCAAAAGGACTCCCAGGTTATATGAAGCTGGAGCCTGGTTGTATGTTATTTGCCAGTCATTCTTCTCTGAATACTAGCAATCCACCAAATAGATGAAATATAAAGTGTGAACAGTCTATAGTAAGCAACCGACCATCTTTTAGTCTGACAGACCTGTAATGACAGCTTTAATAACCACCATCTGCCTGCGCCCAGGGACTTTTTGACTCCATCAGCATTTGATGAGACAGGGGCTTTGGGGGATAAGTAACTAGAGACCTGCTTCTTCAGACACTTTGTAGTGCACAAGGGACACTTAAGCTCCAGGGTGTTCTGCCACGCATTATCACCCTTTTCTTCGGTGCTCTGAAACCATTGCATAGCACTCTCAAACAACATCAGAGATTGAGCAAAATAAAACACATGTAAGGTCACCGTCTGAAAGCCTCCTTAGAGTCAAAGTTTCAAAGGGCTGCATGATGCATTTTGCAATGCAATGAAAAGATAAATGATCTCAGAAATGCTTTGAAATCTATATATGAATATGTCCTCTCCAACAAGGACATCTTCGCAGCACTTATTCATCTGCAGGTGTGTAGCGGAAGTTCTTGGCTCAGGCGATTTCTATAGGGGCAGAAAACCTTGACACTGTCATTTGAAACATTCTCGCTTCATCTCTCAATGCATGTTTTCTACTGTATCTGCTATTTTATCAAAAGTGTATACACTCAAAGTCTGCATGATAAATGCTTGTCATGATTCCTAACTAAGAAAAAAGTGTTTTATGCCGTACAAACGTGACACCACACTTGGTGTTAATAGATTTCAGTACGCACAGTGCACTGGATGCTTGACAGTTGGCTTTAGATGACACAAGTCATCCTGGTGGCAAGCAGACAGAGTGTTCTAAATTCTGCATTGGGTGTTGAGAACAATCTGTGGTGTGAAGCCTCAGGAGAAACTCACTAACACCCCGTCTCTCTGGGCGCCAGTCTTGTCCTCCGTGGCCCTTTCAGAGATTGGCTCCGTTAATTGACCGAGGCTGGTCTTGGCTGTAAAAGATGGATATAAATAGTTGTTTCCACTAGAAACGTCACCGGCAGCGGAGGTGTGGAGAGACTCACACCAATGTCGTGAAGCCAGCAGTGGTCATGGTGAGTAGCAGAGCAATTAGTGACTTCCAAGCTCCCTTGAAACCAAGGCTAAGAGCATCTTCTGTTGCGATAGCTGTTGAGGAGCACAGACCCAGTTCAATTCTCATGCCAGCATGTACCTTAACAGACAGAGGATGTGTTTTATAAGCTGTGGGACAAGCGCAGTTTCCTCTATGACCAACAGGGGTCACTTTATATTCACTCTTTGAGACACCACCGCCAAGTGTTTGATTCAAAAGAGGACTTGTGAATGGCTTTGCATTTATACATGCAAAAGAGTTTTCCATTCCATAGGTAGAGACGGAAGAACGAAAATTTATGCAATATGTCTGGAACAGATGATGCAATTTCTGAAGAAGCAACACTGTTTTGTATTACTTCGTCCATGAAGCAAAGAAAGGCGACGTGGTGCGGCAAACTACAAGGAACCACATTTTCAAGCAATCTCAGATCGCACTACTTTCAGTGACCTTTTAAAAACAACATAATTGCAAAACACTTTCCCCTTCTCTGCTTATTGGATTTAGTGCACAGGTTAAAAGAAAATGTAAAGTGCTGCAAGTTCAGCTCATGGTATAGGTGTAAAATAAAAAAGATTCCATACAAATGTATATGCACTTCAGTGTACTTCTAAGAAAACGCATTGAACTGCTCTCTAAAGAAAAAGAATTAAGTCAACCTGAATGCTTCCGGCGGAGTGGCAGTCAAGGTTGCTTAAGGGCTCACAAACAGAATATCCCGCTTGTTATTTACAGTGGAGACACGCAGAAGTCTTTAATTAAGAGATATTCGGTTTAGTCTCCTTTCATCATTTTTGAATAATACAGTGTTTTTTCAGGAATGATGCACCTTATGTCAAATGAAATGCTAAGAAAATGTGCGAATTATGTGAAGGTTACAGGGTGTAGCAAACACAAAAAAACTTCCAGATTAATGAATGGATCTAGTGAAGTCAGTCTAATTGAATTCTGAAAATGAACCAATGGAGTCATGTTTTATAAAACTTTGCTTTATTCCCTCTCATCTTCTTTTCTGTCTTCATTTTTTAACTAAGCATACAATTACGAGTACACACAACCTCTTTCTGTCTCTCACAGTCACACCAAAGTGTTTTGCTCGTCTCAAATAACTAAATTCTTCTGGAAAGGGCAGTATTTTTTACTTTATGTTTGTGACACTTTATATTTTTTTGCTATTGATTCTTTTGATGTCCTATATAAAAGGCCTGTTCCATCCTTCAAAACTGAAATGGGTTGTGGGTCCTTGCTGTAAACGATCAATAGAAGCTTCTTGATTAACCTATTTTTAGTAAGGTGAGGTAAACTCACGCCACTCACAAGTCTAAATCAAAGATATTTACTATACCTCCCTGACAATTTAAAATGCATTTTCATCATGTTCAAACGCAAGAATTGGGGCACAGGAAAGCAATGAGCTCCGCAACAGGAGATTTTGGGGCTTTGTGAACCAACATGCTATTTTGAAAAGAAGAAACAGCAGGCAGAACGCCAATTAACACTTTCTACTAGCGCTGAATCTCCACATGCACCCTGGAGGACAGTTTAACAGTCTTCTAAGTCATATATAGCCAGAAATGCTCTAGTTTTCTTCACTTTGAGTCTCACAGCCAGTCCCAGTCATGTTTTGTTTATCCTTTTTTTTTATCAGCCATTGTCTGAAACACACAGATTTCTTTCACTTGACCCAAAAATTTCTCCCCTTAAAAGATTTGCGCATCCCCGTTTGAAATCTGACCTGCCGCTCTGGAGAGTCATGCTCAATCTCATGTCGATGGCATAGAGAGTCTATGCTGCACCTTTTTGATTCAAGGTTTGAATCAATAGCCTTGTCACAAACAAGGCCAAGCGATCTCATTCAGGAGGGAAAGGTCTCTATTGTGTAGTCGCACACAATAAGTGCAGTCTGTCAGCCCACAGACATGAAAATGGCAGCTCAATCAGAGGTCATCAATGTTTGGACTGCGAGATGTGCTGTGTGGCCGCTGCGTGGCGAAGTCAAACATGAATATGAATAGCATGACCCTTCACTTTTAGGGCAGGGAACAGGTTTCACGTGCGGGGCTCACGATTATGTACGGTGGGGGGAAATAAATGCGAGCAATTTTCTCCCTGCTGCAACTTTCAAATAGACCTTTCAAGATATCGTAAACCAATTTTCAAGCACTCAAAAACTGTGAAAAGACACACTGTAGCATTCTTTTATTGCACAAAGGGACTGCAACAATTAAGTCTGTGGCTTTAGTCTGGTTAGTTTCAAAAGGAAAAAGCTTCTGTGGAAAGGTCTAGAGGTGCAGATTTTGAAACAAAACAGTCAAGATTAATGTTAATTCCCTCGCTCTTTCTTTCTTTCTGGATGTTTGTACTGTGTTTGCAGAAAACAACATCTGATTGTCTCCACCAGAGACTGTGCTGTGCCTATAGTTATCAAAAGAATTCTTTTAATACTGTCCTGCTGTGATAAACTGCCTTCATCACAACACAAGCTGGTCATCCTCTGTGGACTGGTCGTAAGTTATGCTACTGAAAGTTTGTAAGAGAATTGCCATGGCAAGGCTCATTGAGTGCCTTAATGCTGATCTGAATGCTGCCAGGAGCGTTTAAAAGAGCTAGCAAGAACAATGTCTCTCATGGGGTGTTGAATATGAATCCTACTGATGGGATGCCGATTGCTGGGGATTTGTTGCTGAAAGCTCTAGTGTGTAATTTTTGTACTACTAGAGACATGAAGTAATTGAAAAATTAATGAGTGTTTCTAAATAAGTTTTAAACACTCCCTCCATCTTCCATTTTGGACAAACAGGTAGTACTTGTAAACAAAGGCACTTTAACAGATGTTTGGTGCTGCTATAGTGACAGAACTCTTTCTTCTATATTGTGCATCATAGTGAAATGGATTATTGAATTGAAAAATAAATAAACAAATAAATAAATGTAGGACGGGGATTTGGTTCAGTAGACCAGTTGTTAATGTGACGGAGAAAAATCCAAATACGAGCTTGCAGTCAACTGTGAGAAAATTGTGGGGTGACATATTGACCAAGTGACCAAGACCAAGTGACATTTTGATCAAAATGCTTTTTTTTGTTGTATAAATTAAACATGTGCATGGATGAATAATTCAAAGTAAGATCATAAAGATGCATTTAGAAATGAAAAAAGGCGAATTTCCATTCCATGCCAACTTTAAGTGCTTGCGCATAACCAGCAGTTAAATGACCAGGGGTGCATTTTCTGTACAATGACATAACTCACTACTATAGTTGAATGCATTGTTAAATAAATGGCACTAAAAGTGGTTCATAGGCTTGTAATCATAGGGGAAGGCACTTTAAAGGTGAAGTCCACTTCCAGAACAAAAATTTACAGAAAATGTACTCACCCCCAAAGAAATTATGTTTTTTCAGGAAAACATTTCAGCATTTTTCTCTATATAATTGACTGCTATTGTGCCCCGAGTTTGAACTTCCAAAATGCAGTTTAAATGTGGCTTCAAACGATCCCAAATGCGGTTTTAAACGATCCCAACCGAGGAAGAAGGATCTTTGCGAATGTTCGGTGGAGCTATGGATTCAGGAAACACCAAATTATTTAACTACGTCAATAACGATGGCTAACTAAGCTTTTTGATAAATGCAACCCAGATTAGCTCAACATAAATTTCAGTGTTGGTTCAAGCTGGTTGATGTTAATTAGTACTTCTACTATTCAGCACACATAGCTGAAACTGGTTGGCCACCATCATTTTTCTAGCGAACCTGATTTATGAAGGTTCACAATAACAAACAGACAAACACAACAACATATAGAACACAACATATACAATACTGTCGCTGGGTTTCCATCCAAAGATACGAATTTAACTTATGCGCAAAACTGGAATATTGCATAAAACATTTGCAAATAATCACCATTTCCATCCAATGAGTCAAAGAGAACAAAATCATCCCTTTCCTGATAAACTTGCACTAATTATCATGAAGAAAAGTAGGAGAAGTGACTTAATATAATAATTTTCATATGTAATAAATTACTTGTGCCTCAGAGCAAGCAGGCGAAACACAATAAATGCGGTTACTGCTTTCGTGGATGCCTGCTGTTCGGGAACACAACCGTGTAAGACATTTCTGGGAGGAAATTATATGGAAATACTTTGACGACAGACTTTGCTTGAGCATTTGAGTATGACAATAACGTTTCAGAAGCTGTGCAAGAAGATCGTCCAGGTTATACAGTCCCATAGCGCAAAGTCACATTTTTGATGCGCATAGAAGAATGTTTTCAAATGCGTTTCCATCTCCTATTATTCGCATTAACCCTTTTTCGCACAAGTCAAAAACCACCTCAAGCCAGCGTAAAAACATTTTTGCTAATTATTATTATTATTATTTTTTAAATTTGCCATTTCCATCATTCATTTCTGATGTGATACTTCAAAATCAGAAATGAAAATATAGCTTATGAGAACCTGTTTCCACCAGTAAAAAACGATTGTGGGAAAGTTATTAATTAAGCTTATTTATTTATTCATTTATTTACAAGAAATAAATTCCCAATTTGATAGACATAAAGTAGCCTTTAAGATTAATTTGATACAAATCACATTTTATAGTTATTTTTACTCCAAGGCCGAAATGGACTTTCATAAATATACTGGTGACAGTTATGTTTTTATCAAGGTGATGTGTCAATATGTGCCATTTCTTACATTTTATGTTGTAAATGAAAAGGTTTGTGGTGTGACTACAGGTTCGTAATTCACTGCTCAACTAACTCCTCCGTTGTTTTAATGCATGTTCTGTGAATGTGCAGTGTGTTCAGCCATTGTGTATTCAAGTGCAGTATATGGCAGAGGTTTGTAATAAGGATATTCAGTAGTGTGACTGTTCTCTGTACCCTCCACCTCCCTGCAACAACTGATTGATAAGCTCGGCTGCATGTGTTCCTCTGTGAAATAGCTGGTTTTGCCAGCAGTTACTCTTGCTAGTCCATGGCACTTTTACAGCCCTGGGTCTGATTGCAGTGGTGACACCCTGTTATATACAGGGGTATAGAAAAAGAGAAGCGGGTGTGTATTTTTTCTAGTTCTATGTTATGGCAAACACACACGCACTGATCTAAATGGGCGGTTGATTAAATTTCTGTTTGCCGATGATTGAAAACTTTTCCACGACAGTGTCTTAATATATCCCTCTGACTCATTCTGCATTATGGTGAAAAGATGCTGCCTGTTCAGGCTCTCATTTCATGATGGGACGCATGGGTTCACACATCCATGAAGCTCAACCAAATGAGCAGGTGCCCTAAAGCTCCACCATTATTTTGTAGAATACTGACATTGAGATGAAAATAGTAAACATGCCATTCTTGTCAGCTCCTCTAGGATGAGGCTGTTTTGGTTGGTAGATAGATGTTATTCGTTAGAATGATGCTTGCTATCAATTGTAGGGCTTCCTGACATCCTTCATTTTCACCCAAGATAGAAATATTTTGGCGATTTTATAATGAGGCGAAGGAACCTACAAACCAAAGCAAACACAAATATACATTTGTGGTCAAAAGTTTGGAATAATTAACATTTTTTAAATGTTTTTGAGAAAAGTATTTTACGTACATCAAAAAATGTTATCTATTTAAATTTGTGGAAACTACAACGCTTTTTCTTTTTTATTTACATGTTGATTAAAAAAATCTATTTCTATTTGTAATTGAAATCTTTTGTAACAAATGTCTTTACTGTCACTTTTGATCAACTTATTTTTTGTTATATGAAACTTTTGAATGATAGTGTAACACTGATTTCACAAAAATATTAAGCAACACAACTGTTTTCAACATTGATAATAATAATACAATATACAATTGTATTATTATACAATAATACAATATAATTGTAATAATATTTCACAATATTACTAGTTTTACTGTATTTTTAATCAATGTAGCCATGGAGAAAATATTAGGTATCTTTCAGAAATATATATTTTAAAAAAATCTTATTTATTCACAACTTTTGGCCACTAGTGTATGTTAAAAAAAAAAAAAAGAGGACACATGATTAAGCATATTCCATAATAAATAATTTTTAAAGCAATCAATAAATAAAGCGATTCTTTTTTATGATATTTACTTTTTTTGAGATGTCATAAATGCAATCCAATAATTAGTCTTATGGACTATAAATAAAATAAAATTAAATAAAATTAATTAAATTTCATTGATCAAAGAAGCCTTGGAGAAAATATTAGATGTCTTTCAGAAACATAAAAAAATATATATTTATTCGCAACTTTTGGCCACTAGTATATGTATTAAAAAAAGAGGACAAATAATTAAGCATATTTAATAATAAATCATTTTTAAAACAATCAATAAATAAAACAATTCTTTTTATGATATTTACTTTTTTTGAGATGTCATAAATGCAATCCAATAATTAGTCTTATGGACTATAAATAAAATAAAATAAAATAAATTTCATTGATCAAAGAAGCCTTGGAGAAAATATTAAATGTCTTTCAGAAACATAAAAATATATATATTTATTCACAACTTTTGGCCTCTAGTATATGTATTAAAAAAAGAGGACAAATAATTAAGCATATTTAATAATAAATCATTTTTAAAACAATCAATAAATAAAACAATTCTTTTTATGATATTTACTTTTTTTGAGATGTCATAAATGCAATCCAATAATTAGTCTTATGGACTATAAATAAAATAAAATAAAATAAATTTCATTGATCAAAGAAGCCTTGGAGAAAATATTAAATGTCTTTCAGAAACATAAAAATATATATATTTATTCGCAACTTTTGGCCTCTAGTATATGTATTAAAAAAAGAGGACAAATAATTAAGCATATTTAATAATAAATCATTTTTAAAACAATCAATAAATAAAACAATTCTTTTTATGATATTTGTCACAGGCGTCGTGTGCGGGGAATGAGGAGTAGGGACGAGGAGATCAGGAACATGCACTTTTATTCAATAATCCACAATAGGAAATAAAATGATCAAAGAAGCCTTGGAGAACATATTAGATGTCTTTCATAAACATTAAAAAAAAAAAAAAAAAAAAATATTCACAACTTTTGGCCACTAGTATATGTATATATATATATATATAAAAGAGGACACATAATAAAGCATATTTAATAATAAATCATTTTTAAAACAATCAATAAATAAAACAACTTTTTTTTTAGAGGTGTCAAAAATGCAATCCAATAATTAATTAAAATAAAATAAAATAAAATAAAATAAAATAAAATAATCATCAAGCCTCACATTTATTTGTAAGAGTCATTTGGTACTGGACAACCTGTATACTGTATTGTGCTGTATATTTTGCTTCACTAAAAGAACCGACTCATAAGGGTCTTTAGTATTTTAATGAAAAGCCTCTATGGTATTTTGGTGCAAATTTACCTCTTAAAAGTCAGTGCATTAGGCTTATGCAGTTTATGGTAATATTGATACATTTAAACGTTTGACCACAAGGACATTTTTGTTTATTATAAATGCTGTTTATGCAACACTTGTACATTTGTACTCACTACTTGTAAAATCTAGGTCTCAAAGCAAAACCAGTTGAAAGCCACTGTATGGCCATGATGATGTCCAATCAAACAAGCATAAATTAAAGCTGCTCTCAGCGAGCGCTCAACTAAAAAGCCTCCGTAATAAATACACAAGGACTGATATTTCAGCATCGAGTAGTCGTCATCCAAGAGATGCCTCAAAGTGACATTTTCTGGCATGGCATTATGTGCATCAAACATGGTCCTATAATAAAACCATTTATTCATGAAATAGGATTATTCATGAGAGAAATAGCGTGTCCCCACATGAGCTTCTTCCAATTCCGTCTAAACGACATCAACATTTTTCCAGAAAACACAGACAGAGGGTAATTTAACGCTGCAAAGAATTTTCTCTTGTCCCCTTGGACACAGGTTTGACAGACAGCTGTTGAATCATTTGAATGACGTCTTGAGCTCCCTAAGGTCAAAACTGTGTTTTGGAGAATGTGCTAATATAAAACTGCCAAATGACAGCTGAGAAAAGGAGAACTGTACAATGCCTGACAGTCCTTTGTCTGTGAAACAACTTCAGTTTTAGCCAGCGCACTCTGATCTAACCTAAAAACCTGTTAACCTAAAACTACTCATTCAGAACTTTATCCTAAAGTCTAAGGCATGAAAAAAAATATATAAAACTTTTTGAAAACACAAAAGAGTTTTTAAAGGCCAATGAGAAATGTTTTTTAGACCACCAGCACAAAAAGATGTAAAGTAAAAACAAAAAGCTGAACTTTATCTCGGACAAAAAAACGGGATGGATGGGTGAGAGTGTCCTTAATTCAATATGTCTGCACTTTTAAAAGCAGGACGGCCGAGAAGAGAGGAGTAGCCATTTTTAGATGCTATTGATTTGTGTAATGCTTGAAAGAGCCATTTATTACAAAGGCTTATATTTTTGTAAAAGGGGGCACTTAACAGAGAATGCACATAAATCATATATTCTTGGCATTTTTCATCTCTCCTCCAGCATACACAATCACAGAAATGGATGTGACTTGTTTTATCATTTAATTGTGACTAGAATCCAAATGTGGACTTGATGCAATAAGCTAATGCAGATTAGATAGTTGCATCATAATGGGTTTTTTCTTTGTTCTCTCACTAAAATGTGAGATGAAGTTCAAGAAAAATAGCTTATTGTATATATAAAACTATGTATATATTGCAGTCTCTAATGTCATAATCTCTACAGTGTTACGAGTCCATTTCGATGCATTTCTGTGTGTTAGAGAGACAATAATCAAGCAAGAGAAACTAAGATGAGAGTAAACAGAAGTACAGACAAACTTTCTAATCCCACTAATGCTTTTAATGATAGAGGACGTCATAGCACTGGCAGCTGGTTTAATTATGAGAAAGCCAGGCAGAGCAAGAAGATCTCCTACACATAGCATTAATTATTGAAGTGCTGGAAAATAAATAATGAAGTCAATTGCACCATTTGGGTGTGGGCGGTAGGTTAAATTATTCATGAATTCAATATTTGTAAGTGTAATAAGAAGTAAGTCGAGACGTCTTGGATAGCAAGAAAAAAAATCCCACTACTATTAGGCAATTTAACTCGTATTAAGTCTTCATCTGTCTTAATGTTAAACACGGAGGAATGTTTTGGAGAGGACGTGTTGTCTTAATACTCAAACAAATACACACTCGCACACTCATATGCAGAATGTGTCACCCATTTAAAGTAGTTTTTTTTGTTTTTGACTGGAATCATTAGTCACATTTATGTTTATTTATTAGATGACTTATTATATTGGCCAGCTGCATTAATATGAGGGGTCGTCGACTCTTTTTGGCCTGGAAGCCTTTGGTGGATAGAGAGATACAGTCCTGCGTTACATTGCATACATAATGTATTTGCATATACAGTACATTTATGCTATATAGGTTTATAAGTGTTACAGTCACCAACTGGAGTGCCCTCTACAGGAGTTCAAGGGCACTCCAGCCCGGACTCTGTGCTCTCAACCCACCATGCTTTACTCTTGTCTCTATGTGTCTTGTTCTGATTGGTTCCCCTGTTCCATGTGTCCCGCTCCTATTGGTTTGTTTTGTCATGTGCTCACTCATGTTTGGTATTTAAGTCTCTCACTCACTCTTTTGTTTACTGATCGTTTAATAACCAAGTTCCTAGTTCCCGTGTTTTCCTTCCTGTGTTTTCGTTCTGGACTGTTTCTGTGTTTTGTTGAATCTTGCTGCCAGCCCCGACCTTTTCGCCTGATTTCTGGATTACTCTTTCGGATCACCCTGTTTGTTCCCGTTTGCCGGTATTGACCCCTGCCTGTCTTGACTACGTCTGTAAATAAAGCTGCACTTGGATCCACACCTCAGCCCTCATCAGTCGTCCATCGTTACAATAAGACAGCTTTGTCTAGAGAATTTGGTATTTTATGAAAAATAAAATAAAATAAAAATGAAATGTAAAATTTGGTTACACTTAAAGGAGAAGTCCACTTCCAAAACAAAGATTCACATATAATGTACTCACCCCTTTGTCATCCAAGATGTTCATGTCTTTCTTTCTTTAGTTGTAAAGAAATTATGTTTTTTGAGTTAAACATTTCACGATTTTTCTCCATATAATGGACTGCTATGGTGCCCCGAATTTGAACTTCCAAAATGCAGTTTAAATGCGGCTTCAAACGATCCCAAATGTGGTTGTAAATTATCCCATCTCGCTCTCCCTGAACTCTGTGTATTCTGCCTCAAGACAGTTAGGGTATGTCGAAAAACTCCAGTTGTATTTTCTCCCTCAACTTCAAAAATCATTTCAAAATCATCCTACATCGTTGCAGAAGTACCGACCCAGTCTTAGCAAAGTGAACATACAAAGAAAATCAAACACCCTTAAGAAAAAAGGTAAATCAGCAATATAGGATGATTTTAAAGGTGAGTGAGAACATGAGATGGGAGTTTTTCGACATACCCTAACTGTCATGAACGGAAAAAAAAGTCCAGGCAGAGCACAAGCGCTTGACATTAAAATGTATATAAATTGTATATCGTTTCGCTAGATAAGAACCTCCTTTCGTTTGAAGCCGCATTGTTTACAACTGCATTTGGGATCGTTTGAAGCCGCATTTAAACTGCATTTTGGAAGTTCAAAATCGGGGCACCACAGCAGTCCATTATATGGAGAAAATTACATTAGTTGCATGTAATTATCCATAGGTCCCACTTTATATTAGGTGACCTGAACTACTACGTACGTACATTTAAATGAATCATTTGATACAATGCACTTATTGTGTACATACATCCAAGATGTTCATGTCTTTCTTTCTTCAGTCGTAAAGAAATTACGTTTTTTGAGGAAAACATTTCAGGATTTTTCTCCATAATGGACTTCAATGGTGCCCCCAATTTTGAACGTCCAAAATGCAGTTTAAATGCAGCTTCAAAGGGTCTTATCTAGCAAAACGATCGGTTATTTTCGAAAAAGAAATTACAATTTATATACTTTTTAACCTCAAATGCTCGTCTTGTCTCATCTGCCTGAACTCTGTGTATTCCGGTTCATGACAGTTAGGGTATGTTGAAAAAACATCTCATTTTCTCCTCCAAATTCAAAATCGTCCTACATCACTGTTTTACTTTTTTTTTTTGTAAACGGTGTTTGATCTTCTTTGCATGTTCACTTTGTAAACACTGGGTCGGTACTTCTGCAGTGATATTGGATGATTTTACAGTATGAACACAGGAAGTTGAGGTCAAAAGTTTACATACACCTAGCAGAATGTTAATTATTTTACCAAAATAAGTAAAATCATACAAAATGCATGTTTCTTTTTATTTTGTACTGACCTGAATAAGATATTTCACAAAAAAGACGTTTACATATAGTCCACAAGAGAAAATAATAGTTGAATTTATAAAAATTCAGAAAATCAGGGTAAATTTAATTTACTTTGTGTTCTGAGAAACATGTAAGTATCTTCTGTAGCTTCTGATGGACAGTACTAAATTGAAAAAAAAGAAAAAAAAAAAAAAAGAAAAAAAAGATTAAAAAAAGAAGAACAGCAGGCAGTTTAACTGTTCAGGACAAACAAGAGACTCATGAACAACTATCACTAAACACACAAACAAAACAAAACAAATAATCAAGCGTATGTAAACTTTTGAAAGGGGGTCATTTTTATAAATTCAGCCGCTACTCTTAAACGTCTTTTTTGTGAAATATCTTATTCAGGTCAGTACTAAATAAAAAAATAACATGCATTTTGTATGATCTCTCTTATTTTGGTAAAATAATTAACATTGCACAGATTCTGCAAAGGTGTATGTAAACTTTTGACCTCAGCTGTACATTGCACTTATTTTTTTATGTAAGTACATGGTGGTGAAGGCCACCTAATATAAAACCTTACTTTTAATAAAACAGATGCAGATATTTGGTGTAAAACCGTCATATTGTCATATAGTTAAAAAGAAAGGTTGAATGCATCTATTTGTGGGTCTTATTTTTACAGTATTTTGGAGCTGAAATCAGGGTCACCATAGAAACAAAGCCTTACCTGAACTATCTTTTCAAGGTGACTGAGTTGAGAGTGTCCTTTGCTAATTAGACAGTGTCGTCCAGACAGTATTGTGTCTTTTTTCCTCATCAATTTAATAAGTCCCACTCTCTGCCAGATGACAGTAACATCTGGATGCTCTAGTCAATCCACGGGTCCAATTACAAGAGCTCACGACTTAATTGGGAAATAGTGTGAGTGTGCAGTCATAACAATAAGATTAAATGCAAGCTAGAGGAGACTCAGCAATATTCCCCTAACTGAATATTACTGGGGAAAATTCTACTTTGTCGAAAAGTATATGCTTCTCATTAGTGGTACAATGCAATTTCTCTGTCTTACTCCCTATTCATGAATACACTGAAGCTGAGCATGAAACGAGAGATATGAGACACTTAATGGTATGAAATGGTAAAAAAGCATACTGAAGCGAACTGAAGCACGGTCTTGAGGATGAATTAGAAGGTTTTATGAGTAGTGCTCGTAGACACGTGATTTGAAAAGGCTTACATGATGAAGATTAATATATAATATTTTTTTCATTTATTTAAATATAAGCATATGCTGCATTAGAAGTTAATAGCAATTAACTTTATTATGATTTATTAAAGGTAAGACCCATTAATAATTCATTTTAGGAACATTTAAAAATGCAGAGTTTGCTGATACACCAGCCTGTTCTCATTTCTCATTCATACACATTTACATACGCAATATGCTTGGAAAGACTGTGAAGACAAATTCATTAGGACAGATACGTACAAAATTATTAGTAATTGGCAGGCGTCCACATTATTATCAGCAGTGTGTCATATTATAACTCTTACATTTTTTTAAGCAAAAAAATAAAAAAATAAATAAATAAAGGATCATGTGGCACTATATATACTACCAGTACAAGGTTTTTGAACAGTAAGATTTTTAATGTTTTTTTTTTTTTTTTTTAAAAAAAGTCTCTTCTGCTCACCAAACCTGTATTTGATTCAAAGTACAGCAAAAGTTTTGAAAGTTTTAAAATTCATCTTTGTAATGACAGGAATAAATTACATTTTAAAATATATTCGAATAGAAAGCAGTTATTTTAAATAGTAAAAATCTTTAACATTTTTTACTGTTTTTGTTGTGCTTTGGATCAAATAAATGCAGGATTGGTGAGCAGAAGAGACTTACTGTTCAAAAACTTTTGACTGGTAGTGTATATACATAGACCTATATGGCCATTAGAATGACAGCTCTAAATTGAACAGCTAAATTTATACTTACTAAATAAAATCAATAAATTATTAAACTCTCTAGTATATAAATATTTTACTTCAAATTTGTAAATAATTTATTTGAACTAGTCTATTTCCATTAAAATTGGTCCAGTACTTTCCAAAGCTGCATACTGTGACATATTACATATTTATAAATTCATATATTTACACTATTAAAATGTGGTTTTGTAAATATGTATAGGAAATACATGAGTCACTGAAGAACAGACCTGCCTGCATGACCTTTCTGTTGTAAATTGTAAGTAATAGTCTTCATATTCACATAAACACTATGTCTGTGAAACAGCAAGATTTTTCTATGTGCAGCAAAATACAATCCATGTGGTTGTCATTGGGGACATGATACACAGAGCATGTGGGAGTTTAATCGCTTGATGTGTCTGTTGTTCTACATAAATGAAACACAATTCATAGCAAATTACACCATTTTGTTGTCGCTTTTGTTTCTTGAAAATTCAGCACTCGTAGTAATTTCACTGGCTACTTAGAGGGAAAAAAGGCTTTTGTTCTTTTCAAACACCCCTATGTGCGAGCATCTGCTTCTGTGTATTTGTTTACATCTGCTCAAATGTTTCTGCTTCCACAAAGACACCGTCCTCACCCTCCTCCCCCTGCTGGCGTTTGACAGACGGCCTCTGAGAGGAGAGGCTCAGTACAATTAAATGCTCCTATCAGCACTGAGAGCCAATGAATCACACTGATGCCTGTGGATGGGCTGCTGTTGTTTGGTGCGATTCATATTGAGCCTAATGATGTTGTCCTTCACTTGGGCCTCACAACTCTAGTCAACATTCAGTCAGCGATGCATGCCATGTATCCACAAGTCTCTGTTGGTGCCGAGGTCAGATTTGCACGGTCAGCACTTGGGAATGAAGAGACATTCTAAGAAGATCTACATTAAAGTGTCAGAGAAAACAAGAAGTTTGCAATTACTGAACTAAAAAAGGCTGAAGCAGGGATGTTCCCAGGCAAATAATTTATTCAGAAATGCGAAACAAAACCTCAAATAAATAACTCATTCTACCAAATAGCCTAATGGAAAATTACTTGTTAAACTAATTATCTTCACACGTGCTGTTAATGTAAATAAAAGTGAAAAACTCCTAATTCTACTGTTATATACATTAATATAGTTTTGTATCATACCGACAAAATGGAAAAAGGATATTTTCAGTTTCAAAGCAATAAGGTTTTTTCTTTCCACCTGCTTTGGCATGAAATGTAAGGCTAAGGGTGCTTTGCAGTTTCTATATATAATAAGACAACATTTCTTTGGGAAAAAAAAAACTTATAAAGCAACCAACAGCAGCACATTGAAACTGAACTCTTATTTATCTCTGCATTATATTTGAAAAGACTTTTCTGAACAGAAGTAGGAAGCCGTCATGGTGGTGCCCATTGGCTGTTTAAGAAAGTCGTGGATGTCTTCACAAAACGAAGCAAGGCAGGTACAGGGGTCAGGGTCCTGCTGAGCGCAAATAGCATAGCGTGTGTGGCCGGGTGTATTCATGTGAGTGTGTGTGTGTTTTATTGTGCATATAGAGCTGGAGGTTCATATCTTAGAAGGTGTATGGAAGTTGCAGGGGCTGAAAGGTCAGTCTCTCGCCCGAAGCTGTTCATCACCCTTGTTGAAAAGGTCACATAGCGTTCCTGTTAGCTCTACTGAACGAATACGCCACCTCTCACCTCCAGAGAAGAGAGACCCATAGAACACCTCTGCCTCTGCCTCCTTCCTCTGAGAGAAACAGGCCGACAATGTGAACTCACTTTTTGCCCCAAGCTCTTTTACCCTTCACTGTGTACAGAAGTCAAGTGATTTCCACCCACTTTTCACAGGCAATGCTCATCATCTTAATAATCTCAGCTCAAAGTTTCAAATATATTTTTTACCTTTTCATAAATAAAAATGTATTTATACTTCATCCAAACTTTAACCTCAGCAATTCCCTGGAGCTACGCAAGCAATGCAAGATGATCTCAAAGAAGAGGTTAATATATGTACATTTAATCCCTAAGATTTGCCGGAGCGCCGACTGAACCTTTGAGGTACAGCTGGCTAGTAATTGAGTATATGTTATTGTTACTGAATCAGGGAAATCTTAAACTTAATCTTAGAGTTTTAGTTTTTGCTGACTTCTCCCTTTTACAGCCTGTCTTATCCAACCGCAATGCGACAAGTCTCTAGCGACAAGCAGTTTGTCTATCCACACACTGCTCTGTTACATGACAATCAAAACACAATGGGCTTACAGAGATGGGCTTTTCAAGTGAATTTAATAGTTGTGTACTCTAGCGCATAAAAAAACAAGTAATCAATTACTTTAAGTAAATTAAATAAATTAACCAACAATCAATGCTAGTCTATTAAATACACAACATAAATAAAATCAAGATTTGGAAGAAGAAAAAAATGCATTAGAAGCAAACAGAGACACCATTAAAAATAAAATAACAATTGAATAAACAACATTTAGTAATAGAATGACCAAGATTTATAAATAAATAAACTAATAAATAATCATGGCTCTCAATTGGGGCAAATTTGGAAACCAATATAAAAACTAGTTGATAATCTTTTTAAAAAGAATTATAAATAATAAAATAATAATAAAATATGTATTCAAAAAAATATCAATATTGAAAATAAATGTCAGAATCTGCAAAATGTTATTTTACCAAAATAAGAGGATCATACAAAATGCATGTTCATGTTTATTTAGTACTGACCTGAATAAGATATTTCAACTAAAAGATGTTTAGTCCACAAGAGAAAATAATAGTTGAATTTTATTTATTCTTAATACTGTGTTCTTACCTGAATGATCCACAGCTGTTTCTTTTTTTGTTTAGTGATAGTTGTTCATGAGTCCCTTGCTTGTCCTAAACAGTTACACTGCCTGCTGTTCTTCAGAAAAATCTTTTAGGTCCCACAAATTCTTTGGCTTTCCAGCGTTTTTGTGTGCATTTGAATCCTTTTCAGCAATGACTGTATAATTTTTAGATCTATCTTTTCACACTGATGACAACTGAGGGACTCATATGCAACTATGACAGAAGGTTCAATCTCTCACCGATGCTCCAGAAGGAAGAACCATGCATTAAGAAACGGGGGGTGAAAACTTTTTGAATTTGAAGATCAGGGTAAATTTAACTTATTTTATCTTCTGGGAAACATGTAACTATCTTCTGTAGCCTCTGAAGGACAATACTAAATGAAAAAAATATATGCTATTCAGGCAAAATAAGAAAAATGTACAAATCTCCGTTTTGTTCAAAAGTTTTCACCCCTCTGCTCTTAATGCAAAGTTTTTCCTTCTGGAGCATCAGTGAGCGTTTGAACCTTCTGGAATAGTTGCATATGAGTCCCTCAGTTGTCCTCAGTGTGAAAAGATGGATCTCAAAATCATACAGTCATTGTTGGAAAGGGTTCAAATACACAAAAATGTTGAAAAACCAAATAATTTTTGGGACCTGAAGGATTTTTCTGAAGAACAGCAGGCAGTTTAACTGTTTAACTGGGACTCATGAACAACTATTACTAAACAAACAAACAAACAAACAAAAAACACAGCTATGGATCATTCAGGTAACAACACAGTTTTAAAAATCAAGGGGGTGTAAACTTTTGAACATTTGCAAATAAAGCACCATTTCTATCCAGTGAGATGAAGAGAACAAAATCGTCACTTCCTGTTAAAATGGTGACACTAAGAAAAAGGTAATTTGCTGCAGTGGAAGAAGCCACTGTGGGTCTTTTTCATATATAATAAATTACTGGCACTTTATAGCATGCAGACGAAACGAAATGTGGTCGTGTCTGGGAACCACAGCTGTGTAAGATGGTTCTGGGAGGTAATTATACCTAACCACTTTGATGACAAACTTCACCTCAGGCATGTCAGAATGACCAAAGCAACATTTCAGATGCTGTGCAGCAAGGAATTTATTCAGTAAATGTGTTACCATCATAGTTTATGTGGATGTTTTTTTAAACAAAAATATAAAAAATATATCAGATTCAGTTGAGCGCATATGTTTTGCATGCACATTTTTAGAATTTCTGCACATCCTAGCATTTCCATTCTGGGATTTTTTATGCAATATCCCAAAATGCACATAAAAATTGGTGGATGAAATGAATGCAGCCTTTTAATCAGATGCTACTTTCTGCGCAGAACCCTTGTTCTTCCTTCTCATGAACGTACAGTACTGTAAGCCATCACATGGCATATGAAATAACTCCTTGGCAGCGGGGCTCAAGGTTGGTTTGTCCATATGGTGGGCTCTGGGATATGTCAGAATGAAGGAATATGAGAAGTCTTTGCATGTGAACTTGCAAGCAGATGAAAAGGTGACTGATTACACCTGTGCACCTCCTCCCTCTCTCCTTCCAGGTGTTGTATAAGCGTGAGACTTGCGCTGTCTCTGTATTTATAACATGTGGGTCAGAGGCCCCATGCTGGATTCAATTAATTCCATGACGAGTGAACCTGCTCTCACCAGCCGGGTCTGTGATTTAGTAGGAGGGTGGAGTAATGCCATACCCTACTTAATCATAATTATTTCTCCAGCCTTGACTTCTTTTTTGCGAAGTCAGCGGCTTGCTTGTTCCCTGATGCAAGAGGAGCTTGTGTACAGCAAAATTTTAGATCACTAAGAAGTCACTGATGCAGCTTTTTGCATGAATGCTATTATAGATCTTGTACACAAGAACATGAGAATCAGGGTTAAACTGTGCTGGAACGATCACTTGTATTTGCATTCAAGTTTATGTTTGAACTTGATCAAAAACACTTTTGAAGCTCTAATTCATCTTAAAGGACTAGTTCACTTCCAAAATTAAAATTTTGGGATAATTTACTTACCCTTATGTCATCCAAGATGTTCATGTCTTTCTTTCTTCAGTCGAAAAGAAATGAAGGTTTTTGAGGAAAACCTTCAGGATTTCATTATGACCCAGCAGTTTGAAGGTCCAAACTGCAGTTTCAATGCAGCTTCAAAGGGCTCTACATGATCCCAAGTGAGAAATAAAGGTCTTATCTAGTGAAACGATTGGTCGTTTTCTAAAATAAAAATAAATTTTTTTTTATACTTTTTAACCTCAGATGCTCGCCTTGCACCAGCTCTGTGATACACAACCATGACTAGTTTTTGTCGGTGTACTTTTGTTCAAAAAAGTAGGCTAGGGCTAAAAATGCTCTAATTTTTTCCTCCAACTTTAAAATCATCCGACAATCGTTGATTTTTTTTTTTGCAAAGGGCGATTGACTTTGTTTGCATGTTTGTTTTGTAAACACTAGGTCGCTACTTCCACCTACTTCACACATGACCTTTCCAATGTGATTATGTAACTCGTGAAGTCGAGCTAGTGCAAGACAAGCATTTGTGGTTAAAAAGTAGATACATTTTTAATTTCTTTTAGAAAATGACCATTCGTTTTGCCATGTAAGACCCTTATTCCTTGACTGGGATCGTGTAGAGCCCTTTGAAGCTGGACTGAAACTGCAATTTGGACCTTCAGCCCGTTGGCACCCATTCAAGTCTACTACATTGAGAAAAACCCTGGAATGTTTTCCTCAAAAACCTTAATTTCTTTTTGACTAAAGAAAGAAAGACATGAACATCTTGGGTGACATGGGGGTGAGTAAATTATCTGAACATTTTTAATCTGTAAGTGAACTAATCCTTTAAAATGAATATTTTCTGAAAAACTCAACCTCAGGCCATCCTAAATGTTGATGGGTTTGTTTCGGATTTGGAGAAATTTTGCACTACACCACTTGCTCACCAATAGGTCCTTTGCAGTGAATGGGTGCTGTCAACATGAGAATCCAAACAGTTGATAAAAACATCACAGTAATCCACAAGTAATTGACATGCCTCCAGTCAAACAGCTGATAAAAGCATAACAAATAATTGACGCTACAGGATTTGTAAGCAATGATTTGAAGCAAAAAATGTCTTAAATATTATTATTAGTAGTATTTATTTATTTTTTTTAAATTACAGTACATCTTGGATGGCACGAGGGTAGGTACATTTTTTACGTTTTTTTTCTTTCTGTAATTCTGTCAGTGTTAACACTGAAAGATGAGACTGATAATGAACATGATGAGAAAATTAAAATGATTGTAATTAAAATAAAAATAGACAAAAACATTACAGTAAAAAGCTAAAATTAGATGCCATTTTTGCCTGAGCAAAACTAAAACTCATGAATTTGATATGATGAAATACTGACTTTTTGTCCTCAGAGAGAGAAAAAAAAAAAAAAGCCTAAAACAAAAAAGCAATTTAAAAAATTAACACTTCAAGAGTAGCACCGTTGGCATATGTTGCTGTGGCTGCTCTCTGTTCCAGTGAAAATCACAAAATAAAATGCAACCAAAGAGTCCTGTATCAGATATACACCCACTGATTCCCCCATCTCCAAAATCCCAATTTATCCCCCTGTGATACGGCAGACAAGGCCCTGATGTGACTCTTTGATTTCCTATTTCCTGCATATCCTGATTGACAAGCAGGAACTCTGTTACCCAACTGATCTTTAATTATGGCGTGACAAAGACGTGCCAGCGCGTGACCCCACGGCAGGGAAAACTCTGTTCCTCTCAAACCTTACAAAAGCTTAGCAATTTTGTGGCAAGCAGAACGCGGTTGTGATTCTGACCATAACGGAGGACTGTGAAATAGCATTGTTGTGTCTCTCTTGAGCTGTTGATAGAATTACCACACTACAGGTGATCTGAGTGGAACAAACACAATCCTCAATTTACCGAGACATATGGCAGAGCATCTTACAGCAGCATCTTTACCCACTGATTCTGTGTCGGCTTCAGGAAGATAAACCAAATTATCAATAGCACTGAGACACTGAAGACACAGAGGTTACATATGATCACACTGCACAAACAATGAAGACTCACTTGAAAAAAAAAAAAACAGAGAGAGAGAGACAACAATCTATAAATACTTTTTTCTGTATAAATAAATAAATATTTTTTTTTTCTGAAATATTTTAATCTTCATTACTCAAAATTTGAAGGAGCTGTAGGTATACCACTGTTTTACTAATACATCTGACAAACTATCCAAAGCACTTAAAAAAAAAATGGAAAACACAGTGATCAAATTTAGAGATTTAGAGAACAACTAAAATTTTGGGGGGTTTTAGCTGTCAGAAATTAGTAGGAAATGTAGAGGCTCTTGCTTTGAATGAATTCCGCACATCTGTGACCGCAGAACATCACTAGTTTCTTAGACTGTGCTGGTGTGATCTTGGTCCACTCTTCTTCCACTCCCTTCCGTATTTTGGTAACTGTACACTCTTAAAAATAAAGGTGCTTCCCGACGCCATAGAAGAACCTTTTTTGTCTAAATGAATGCCAAGCAATTCCAGCTGCAGTGTTGAACCGATTCCTTATTGAGACTCTCTGCATTATCATGTCTTCTCATGTATTTGTCTTACGTGGACAACCCGCCTTTTTTGACTAATGAGTTAGTGTCATTGTAAACCTGCAATAATCAAGAAATCACAGACTTGGAATGACTAACTTCTCTTGCAGTGGCTGAAAGGGTCATCCCTTTGTCCATCATCTAGACAGAGCGGCCCACCATCTTGCAATCTCAGTGAAAATTGAAGAAGTTCTGCTAGTTAAAAGGGGTTTGTCATATAATTAATGAAATTGGCACTAGGTGCCAAATTAACACCAATAAAGTGGAGGTATTTGTAAGTGTTCTTTAAATTTGATTAGAGTTATTTTGCAAGTACAATGTGAGTGTTTTATTAAACATGCTTTAAAAACTGCCTTTCTACTCCTGTTAGAATAACTCAACAGGACTAAGCAGTGACTTTGAAATTTAGGAAATTACACGTTGTTCTCTAATTTTGATATGTGTGGAAAAACTGTAATTACAGGTCTGACGCAATGTTAAGACATTAATGCTTTAAAAGGAGCTGAAAAGCGAAGACATTCAATGCTGTCTTGATATTTACATTTAAACATCTCTGCTTTCTTGTACTGAATAGTAGAGAAAGGAATGCTTAATAATCACATGCTGTGTTTTTGCCATACTTAGCATCTAGACACATGGCGTGTAGGCTACTGCCTCCTCAAATGTGTTTGTATCTCCTTTGCACAACTTTCTGTATTTTGCACAACTTCATTGTTTTTTCTTATTGCAGGAAATGATGTCAGACTCCACTCATCTGCTTTTGGAAGAATACCTCCAGGGCGCTTGCGTTTAAGAAGTCTACTACTCCAGCCTCCCACAGTTTAGCACCGCTGTGATACTCAAAGAGCAAAGCGGTTAGCCAGTCTTTGTAGTGCCTACTGTTATTACCGAGAAATAATTTCTGTCTCTACTTTCGCTAATAGTTAGAGGGGATTTGCTTCTTTTCATCCCTTTTGAAAACAAACTAACACCGTCTCTAACTCAGTCTGCCTTTTTTCTCGTCAAGCCCCTCATAAGAATAATTTCCATTAGGAAACAAAACATTTGAGAGTAGGAGTGAAAGCAGTGGAAATAAAAGCCAGGATTTCTGGAAAAATGCCCAACCAACTTTTTTAAAACGCTTTGAAAGGTTGACTGGAGAGACAAACTAAAAAAGCAGTCGATTGCCACCTCTTAACTCAGTTGTTTTTCTCCTCTCGTGCCCACCTCTCTCGGTGGCGAGGATTAATTGGCCATGCGCTACTGTGAGGAGGCCTCTCAACCAATTACAGACCTCCAAATCCATTGCTTGGCTGGGTTAAGTAGGCCATGTTAGTCCTGTCCAATTAGAGGGAACCACAACCACAAAGAGGGATAGCAATCAGGTCAACAAAAGCGCAACTCATTCTTCTCTTTCTCCTCTTTGTACTGCATCAGCATCTAGTTTTCAGGTGTAAGCGCATGGTGAAATACATACCGAGGTCACTGTAACCCCAAAATAAAAGAGGACATGCTATCATGTCAGAGTCACTTGAAGGAGACCCCCGAAGCTGTCTCTGTGTGTGTACTACAGGACCAGAATAAGGAATAGCATATTACATATTTAAAAATATATAGATGTATTCCACCCATGTTTTTTTGTACCTCACAGAAAATATAGGCAGAATGCATCTCACATGAAAGAAAAACCCTGCTATATTTCAGCTGTTGCTTACTGGCATATGAACTCTTTAGACCTTTTGTGGATTCCCTTGTGTCCTTATATGTGACCTCTGACTTTTTTCAGAAAGGTCTACAGAACTGTCTGAGGAACAACTATCAAAGCAGCCGTCATATTCTCCATAAAGCATGCAAATGGAATTCAACCTTAAATTCAAGAGTTCAGATTTGGTTAGAACACATAAAGCATGTGATTTTTAAAAAAACAATAATAATAATAATTAGAGAAACTATAGAGACATCAGTGTCAGCGGCAAATTCCAGAAGATCTGGCTGAGGTAAGGTTGCTCTCGGCAGGTTCGTGAGTGCTGAACGCCTGCTGACGCCCTGGAGCTCACATCTCCATAAACATCGAAGAAAATGTTCAAATAGATGTTGTCTTTATTAACATACCGCATATTTGAAGTCTAAACAAGTACATTCTCTCCTAAAAAAAACTCTTAAAACTACATTCTTTGATACAAAAACAGTATAAGTAATAAAATTATAGTGGATTTGGTAGTTCGCCATTACACTCGCTATGAAAAATACAGCAAGCGGAGTGATACAAACGGTGAAACGAGTTCTGATATCACTACAATATAGCACTCCTCTCAGCCAAACAGATTCAAGGACCAGAAAGAACTGTTATATATGAAGAGTTCATTTGCAAAAACAGATAACTCCATTTTTAACAATTTTCTAAAATCGTGTTTTATCATTGTGCGTTCCAATTAATCTCAATCGAACTGCAGTTGGGTTATTTTGATATAAAGTAAAAATAACTAAAAAAACAGCTAACTAACACAATAAAACAATAAAAGCATGATCATGTAATAAAAAACATGATTTTTGAAAATAAATATTTATTTTGCAAATAAACTCTTCATATACAGAATACATATCTACATTTTTTTTAAATGATTTTTTATTAGTTATAAATTATATAAAATGACAGTGAATTCTGAAACTTTTGTGTGCTTTGAAATTCTAAACTTCTTGTTCTGTCTGTAATTTACAACTGAGTAATTTAAAATAAATTCTTTTTTTTCTAAATTGAGATTGGAAAAAACAGTATTATCTGCTCCACTGAGCTGATCCATTTTCTGTGACAAAGAAAAGCAGCAGGAAGACGATGTTGAAATCATCATCTTCAAATCATTCCTCACTTCTCTAATTTTCAGCCGTTGATGAGGCTCAAAGCGGTGGGAGCAGAAAGAGGTGTAAATAAAGCGACTGCCCTAGGAATTCAGCGCTGAGGAGCGTCCTGTACCCATCAGCATACTGCCCCACAGGGGGACAACAACACTGTCAACAGCTAACAATACTGTGAAGTTGTGATGACTCAGGTGATTACAGCTGTTTTCTCACGTTTCTCTCTCTGTTCCCTGCTCTGTGTCTCCTGCTAATGAAGGAGCAGATTAATTGAATTAGATTTCCCCGCTCTTCTGCTGAGACAGAAATAGAGTAAGAGCTTTTCTCCTATTCTCATCTAGTCAAGCTGTTTACCATTACTAGTGAATTAATTTCAAGAGTCTTTACAGAGTAACTTGCATAATCATTACACATGCACTCATACAATACAGTATGTATGCCCAGACGGATTCTACAAACATTTTTTGCAATGTTTTTTTTTCTTCAGGTCATTTCCTATGGAAGCCCATTTCCGCCACTGAATAAAAAAAGATAATTGCGAGTTTTTATCTCACAATTCTGACTTTTTTTTTTGTATCTTGCAATTCTGTCTTTTTTTTTCTCTGTCTCTCTGACTGTCTTCTATAGAAAATGGCTTTAATTAAGGTTAAATGTTAAATGGAGTTTATATTATACACTTTTACTGGTAGCTGAAAACATAAGTCAAAGACAGAAGTTTTCAAATGATTTCGCTTCAGCTCTTAAATGACTACCCAACAAAGTATTTAAATGGTTTATTATGCACAATTTAATTGAGACGATTTCATACTCTTGGCAGCCTACAATTTAATGCCTTTCAAACAATTATATAATTATAATATATATTATACAAATTACAATTATGTAATCTTGAAATGAGGTGGCAACACAAGTCACAAAGAACAGAATTAAATGCTACAACTTAAGGTTAAATGAATGAGCCAACTGGTTAAACTGAAAACATAATGTCATTAATCATAAACACAACAGAAGCATTCAAATATTTCCATGAATTAAAATGTCAAATATTAAAAAAATGATTCATAAATGTGAAAATCAATTTACAATTTAGACTGTATCAGTAAATCAATATTAAATCACATTTTACGTAGTATATAAATACTCATTAGATCATAATGCATATATATTAACTATGCAATTATATGCTTGCATTCAACTTATTAGTTGCACTTAGCACCTTTTTTTGAGTAGCTGAGCACTAGTTGAGAACCACTGGTCTAATAAACAAACGTGTTTGTAGAATGAATGGCAGCCACTGTAGAAATCTGTGGGCCTGCTCATATGGAAGCTACAGTACATCAATGAAAAACAGCACATGATAATGCTTCTTATGATATTTGGACTCCTGTGGCTACATCTGTGTCTTTTGGGATGTGAGGATATAGCACACTGAAAGGCAGAGCAAAAGCTAGAGATTTGGATTTTGGCACGTTAATTAAAGATGTGGTCTGTCTGAACTTAAAAGAAAGTAAAGCATATTAGAGGAACTTCAGAAGAATACACACTCTCCAGCAATTTTTGTGACTAACTTTAAAGCTTGTGTAACAGAGCTTGTGAAACTCTCCCCACAGTGGAGATTTCTAGTTGCTGGCCCACTAATCATTTGATCGCTAATCAAATGCTCCTCCCCTCTGGTAGGGAGGTCAAACTGTGGGTCAAACCTCAGTATGGGGCAAAAATGGGATTTCCTTTTGCTCCTTTTATTATTACTCTTGGTGTAATTAGTGCCACTGAAATCCCTTTTGTCTGAGGAGAGAAGGAGGATAAAAGCCTCTAAGTTTGGGCGTGCAGTCTCCTTTTTTCAGTGCACACCTTTTATTTCCTCTTAACAAGCTTATAAAATATGTCGACAGGCTTCAAGCTGGGATTGTGTTCGGAAGCTCCGATAACCAAGCAGTGTTACGTCAGCTCACTCCTGGGCTCTTTTCAAAGTCCTCCACATGGTTTATCTACCAGGACGTAATTAACTGTGTTATCACATATCTCACGATGTCGGAGAGTTTGGGAGAGTATTGCTAACAATGCTTTTGTCGCATGTACAAAGACTAAAATGCCTAATGTTTGAAACTTAAAGCCTGCTCTGAAGCTCAGCAAGAACTTTTGCAAGTAATTGTCAATGGAGGATGTTGTTTATTCAAGGGACGTAGCCCAGAAGAAAAAGGACTATGCAATATCTGGCTCAAAACTTTAAAATGTAGGAACTTTCGAAGGCAAAATAACTTTCAAACTTCTATATGGAAAAATAACATAAAATAAAATCAAATTGACAGAGAGCCCGAGCATGCAGTGACCGATGAGTCAATGCCGCATGGAGCAAGAAGCCGAGGATCGCCGCGGAGCCGGAGCTGAAAGTGATGTCAGACCAGGTGCATGAGCCGGCTACAATGCCTGCCACAAGGGAGGAAGCCGTGGCCGGTGAGATCGCAGAGAGGAGTTCCACCCACTGCACCATGGCTGAGCTATCTGTGGATCTGGGCCTGTTGGAGGTTGAGGGGGTTTTCGAAATGGACTTCTTTGCCGATCTGCCCCCTCTCCTCTCACCTTTGTCGGAGCTCCCTGTCAGCCTTGGTTCTACCATGTAGGCCGTTTGGGAACTGACTGTCAGCCCTGAGAGCCAGGAGGATCACAAATGCCTGCCCACTCTTCCCGCTACCACCTCCTCCACCACTGTCGTCTTGCAGCATCTCTGCTCACCCTGAGGCCACTATCTGTACGGTGGTCTCACTGTGGGTCTGCCTGTCTCCATCGGTGTCATGGCTGGAGGATCCCCTGTCTCCGCCTCCAGCCTCAGAGTCCAGGACGGCTGTCCACTGGCTCCGCCATGCTCCATTGTGCCTCTGGCTCCGTCTTGGTCTGTTGTCGACCATCCTTAGCCTCGGGACTCCACTCCTCTGTCCCTCTGGCTCCATCAGGCTCTTCCATCCCTTCGTCTCCACCTTGGTCCTCTGTTGCTCCGGCTCCACCGTGGTCTTCCGGATCCAGGCCTCCGCATTGTTCGCCGGAGCCATCAGTTCCACCTCAGCTCTCTGGATCCTTCTCGTCACTGCCCACTGCACCATGGCTGAGGGCGAGCTATCTGTGGATCTGGGCCTGTTGGAGGTTGAGGGGGTCTCACAAATGCCTGCCCACTCCTCCCGCTACCGCTTCCTCCACCGCTGTCGTCTTGCAGCCTCTCTGCTCACCCTCAGCCCACCATCTGTAGGCTCACCGTGGGTCTGCCAGTCTCCATCGGCGTCGTGGCTGGAGGATCCCCTTGTCTCTGCCTTCAGCCTCATTGTCCAGGACTCTGCCTCAACCTGTCAACCCAGCGGGTCCACCATGGCTTCTAGCTCTCTCCGCTGTGGCCCGGCTGTCCACTGGCTCTACCGTGTGCGTTGTCCCTCCGGCTCCGTCAGGCTCCTCCATCCCTTCGGCTCCACCTTGGTCCTCTGTCACTCCGCATTGGTTGCCGGAGCCATCAGATCTACCTCGGCCCACCGGATCCTCCTCATGACCCTGGCTCTCCGTCTCCGCCTTGGGCTCCTCCGCCACTTGCTCTGCCGCTGTCGGTCGGTCGGCCCCCTGGAGTCATCAGCCCTTCCTCCTCCAGGGCTCCTCCCTCCGTCAGCTCCACCATGGGTTGCCTACCAGGATGTGGCCTGGGTCCCACCTGGGTCCTCCTACTTCAAATCCCTCCCGCCTCTTCCCTGGCTCCTCCCCCCATCGTCTCCTCCATGGACTTCGTCTGCCGGCCCTCTTCCGGGTGTCTGTCCTCCTCCCAAGTTCCCACCCATCCCTTCCTCAGTCGTTTCTACAACACAAGCATGCGCCTTCCGGGAAGGGGGGTGATATGTCAAGAATATGGACCTGTTTTGTTGTGCTTTTCCCTCCCCATGTGCCCCCTGTGACCTACTTTCTCCCTCGTGTTTGATTGTTCATTGATTTCAGCTGTGTTTCGTTCATTGCCTCATTTAGTTGTGTATTTATAGTGTGGTCTGCCCTTTGCTTTCTGCCTGGTGTTAAACATCACTTCATGTGCTACATTTGTTCCTGCCTGTCCTGTGTTTTCCTATCTGGATTATTAAAGACTGATGTTTGTGCTTCATCCATGTCTCCTTGTTAATATATATCTATATAAGTTTGGAACACAGCAACGGTGGAATAAAATAAATAAAAGCCATTGGTGGGTGTCATAAGAGTCTGTTCTGCTGTCAGTGCAGTTATGGTCAAAGACAATCCCTCTGAGAGTTTTCCACAAATAATAAAGTCAAACAACGTAATTGTTTTTGGACCGAATCGATGACACACCTTTAACTGCAATGAGAATGCTGCTATTAAATGTATATTCTCATTCGGCTAGCTCAAAGTGAAGTCCCAAAAGACTTTTGCCTGGTAGCTTTTGCAATATTAAGCCAACGTAATGCTGCAATGCATTGGTCCTTGCTCATAATTGCATCATTTCATACTACACAATGACAGACAAGTGGAACGGCGGACAGATTCAGCTCAAGACTCAGCCATGCACGCCGCACACAGGGACTTTTGGACGCATATTAGCATTGTCCTCTTATATGTGCTTTGAATTGCTTTTTTGTTGTGCTGTGTACCCTGCGTTTCTCTTTTTTTTCCCTTCTCCTCTGTGTTGTTAAGGGGCAAGTTCTCCAGACGGCATGAGACCTCTTTGCTACTGAGGCATCTGCTGCTCTGAGCCACCCAAGGCCAATCTTTTGAATCGCAAGCTATCCAAACCCTGTCTTTTTTTTTTCTTGTTTTTTTTTTCTCTCTCTCTCTTATTTCTTTCCTCTTTCTGATGGAAAAAGCTTAGTGCATTCAGGGAAGGGTGAGTTGAATTCCCCCCTCCCGGCCCATAGTAATCCAGGCTCAGGTCTCAGTTTGCAGACACAATGGGGCTTGGAGAATTGGACTTGAGATAATTGTGTTGCTATCCCATTTCTCCTGTAATGGAATCTCTCATGAGTGGCGGGAGCGGCTTAGCAGATTCTGAATGCCGTCTGTGCCGATAGCACCCAGACGAATCCTTATGTGCTGCGCCATTTTGGAGATAGTCCTAGCTGTGCTTTTTTGATTACTTTGTGCGAAAAACTCTAAATCTTTCTCCAGCGTTTCTCTTCTCTTTTTGGAAAAATGGTCTTGTCTCTTTAACTCTCTACTTACAGAACTAAAAGACAGGTCCTTTGGAAAGTGCAGAGAATCGCTCAGGACTTGTTAAGGCTGCTGTAGAAAGAGGATGACACTGGAGTAAAGTTTTTTACTCTAAAGCATTTAACTGTTACATTTTAAAGCTATGAATGCGGTATAACACACAAATTCATATATGACTGTTAACCTGTATAACTGATCAATCAATATCCCCAACCTGTTTCCCACATAGCTGTGGTTATGTCATGTCTCTTACATCACTCCGCAGTCTTTCTTCCCAAATAAAAATCTCACTCAAATCAATATTTCATGTCGTTTTATTTATTTATTTGGCAAGTGGCTGTGTAATAAGCCGGATAATGTGCATTCAGTTAGCCATTATCGCAAGAAATAAACACTTTTAATAGTGACACAAGGTTTGGTTGGTGTTTATTTTGCACTAAAGACCAGTTGACTGTGCATTAATTTCTTTTAAATATTTCTTTCTAAGCCAAAGATGATAAAACCACGGCCTGCAGGCCAAAGCTGGCCCGTGATGACCTTTGATTTGGCCCTTCACAATACATCATATGAGGAGGGAAAAAATAGAGAAACATTTCTTGTTTCATGTTCTTGTTTTATCACAATAAAAATAAAAAATAAAAAATAAAAATAAATAAATAATGTGAGTTGGCTTTAAAAATAACTGAATTATTAAAAAATACATTTTTGGCAATAATACATTTTAATATAAAATAGTTGGTTTTTACAATGCAACATTTACTTTTAGCCCTTGGTTCTCAAATAAGTTTGGTTTTTGACCCTATGGATTAAAACAATTGTCCAACTCTGGTCTAAACTGTGCTTCACAACTGCAAATCCTTCTGCTATTCTATGAATTCAATGTGCTAAACACTTTAACATTAAAAACATAGTATATCCAAACATAGATATATATATATATGTTTTCATTCACAGAGCATAATTATTAGAAGTAGTTACATCTCAAATGTTTCAAAAAGGAATAAAAATTACTCCCCAGCAGAAACACGTTCACCAGGCACATTCAATTTATTCATAGCTTGAATACTTGAGATCTGTAAAGACTTTTCAGTTTGTACAGTTAAGGACTAAAACTCTCATCCATCATAGCTAATGTTCAAACTCCTGGAACTGAGTTTTCAAAAGAAACATTTACAGTTTGTCGAACAATGCCAGAACTTGGGGGAATGTTATGTGAGCTCTGTAAGAGACTATTACAAAGACAATGATTAACTTGCATTGTATCTTCCACTCTGAGCGGAGGAAGCTTGGTTCCTATAACTTTGAAAACTAGTTTAAACTACATTCTTATTGATTATAAGAAAATAAGCCACTTGTGTTTTAAAGGCACGGCAGGAAGAATATGAACTACACATTCTATAAGCCACATTTTTAAAAATGAACTGAAATAGCATTTGGTTTGTGCTTAAAATCAGTTTCATTACAAAGCAAAGCAAAACTAGTATTAGTGCATTTAGAAAACTATGCTTTAGAAGAATGGAAGATTTTCAGGTAAGATATGAATATTTGATCACTTTGAGTGCTTTATTATAATAAACACAACATTGATTCCCAGGAGTTACCATAACTACTACTACTACTACTACTAATAATAATAACACACACACACACACACACACACACACACACACACACACACACACGATCAGAATAAAGACTAAAGGATCAGATCAGAAGCCTAAATGAAATAAGAGTACAAATGTTCAGTATTAATAGACAGTGAAGGACATGCTGCATTAACCTATACAATGCAGATGAAACAGTGACTTTTAAAGAAACTTAACTGATAAACAGATACACTGGTTAGAGATCCGACTTAGGCAGAGTTCTGCACCCTGATGGTAGCATGAAAAAAGGATCTGCAAAACTGTTTTCTCATACACAATGATGGGTGCAGTCTGTTGCTAAAGGTGCTCTGCAGTAACAGCTCCATGGAGATGATGAGAGGTGTTTTTCACAGCAGCTTGTTCTTTGTGAGAAATCAGTGATTTTTGAGCAAAAATAATAATTAGATCCAGACAGAACACGTCACCAGAGTGCAGATTTTAAAAAAAGTGTAATTAGGGTGAGGGCTTAGGCTAGTTTAAAATAAAGTCGCATTCACATGCTAATAAGGTTGGTTGTTTCCACAGAATCCATCTGTAAGTCGGGGAGTAGCTCTCGTAACCCTATGGATACTGGTATACAGGCATCCCCGTCATCTACGCATTAGGCTAGTCATACAGCATGCTTCTGTGTGTGGCGTCAGCTGGAAGTGTTTTTCTCACTATCATCCATAAGGGGGCACTGTGGTTGTACGCATAACGCAGCTTGTTGTGTGGAAGCTCTACGCAGGCTCTGGCCAAATTATTTTCATGGCCTATGAATAAAAATCATTTCTTGGAAACTCTCGCACTCACTTCCCATATGCTGAAATTATACATCTGCCCTGTGCATTTCAACTTTCACGGAACCACAAACTATACGGATAACACAAACAGACACGCAGCATATTAATATATTCGTTGCATTCGAAGACTGTATTCGTCCAAACAAAACAATCAGGGGAAAAATGAGAACTTGTTTAAGGTAAAAATACAAATGTGTTTTGTTTTAAAACCTAGTGAGCTGCCTACAGAGGCATTATGGGAGTGCCACCACCAGCCCGGCGCCAGGACACGCGACTCAGGGAGGGCTAACCGGGGCGGGGGGTATCGGGGTGTTATATATGAATAAAATACGTCGTCAGATTTTAATTGAAAGGATTATTGCCGCTTTCCTTACACACCAGTGCATTAACAAACGCACAAACATCAGTGTGTATTTAACAAATGTATTTTTTGCATTTAATATTATTTGGCAAAGCGCCAGACAAGGCGCAAAAGCACGTTGGAATTTTGCAGTTAAAATTTAAATACGCCTGTGATTGTCCGCATCGAATGGTTTAAATCAACAAGTTTTGGGGGGTTGGAGTGGGTCAAACAGAATCTGAGGTGGCACAAATCAGATCGGAGCAGTACCCCTCGGTTGAAATCGCATTCAAATTAGCTTTTCGCGTTTAAAATTGTATTCCAGAGGCGAAGGGGTCGGTCCATCAGATCATTGCAGGGGGGCTTCAGTACGTCATAGTGGGGGCTAAGCCCCCCCAAGCCCCTTCTTGATGCCGGGCCTGGCCACCACCACAAGGACTGCTTCCAAAAGAAGGCATCTTAATTACATTACCTCATTTCAGCCAAAGCGGGAGACTCACATATGTTTTTGGGAAGAAGACAGAGTGTATCTCAGTGAAAATAAATAAGGCGAAGGGGTCGGTCCATCAGATCATTGCAGGGGGGGCTTCAGTACGTCATAGTGGGGGCTAAGCCCCTTCTTGACGCCGGGCCCGGCCACCACCACAAGGACTGCTTCCAAAAGAAGGCATCTTAATTACATTACCTCCCATTTCAGCCAAAGCGGGAGACTCACGTATGTTTTTGGGAAGAAGACAGAGTGTATCTCAGTGAAAATAAATAAATAAATAATTTCCTTTTAAATTTGTATACATTTTAAAATTTTATATTTCATTCAGTTCTGAAAGGTATTGATAAAAATTAATCAAACAGTACACTATGCTGCAAGCAAGGCCAAGGTCATGGGTTCGATTGGCTGGGAATGTGTGAAATTATAAAAATTACTAAATAAAACGTTAAAAGCATCTTTTAAGGGTGTCATTGTTAATATATGATACTATGACTCCTTTAGCTCAGCAACATGCTAAAAACAACAGGGAAATGTAAAACTTGTAGAGTGTTTTATCAGTGTTTGTAATATAAATCATAAACTTTTACAAAAAAATTACTTCTGACATTGATAGCACACATACATCATGTCTATTTGATATCTGTATTTACATCTGCAAAATGTATTTTTTAGTTTGCTCATCTGCAATACGTCTATAGGACATTTCCTATCAGATGTCAAACAGACGTCTATTAGATGTCTTTAAGATTAATGGTTTATGATTTACAATGTATGCAAAACTGACATCTTACAGACATCTGTCAGATGTTTGTACACAGCAGATGCTTTCCAGATCAAGTGATCTTTAACAGACATCTTGCAGACGTACAAGTGCTATCCGTGAATATTTGATTATGCATTACATAATCATTTACACATACTCTCATTTTAGCTTCTCCTTGTTTCAAGAGCTTCCCCTTTCTCACCCCTCTTATGTTATCTTCATCTTGCTCTCCATTCTCAATCTTTCACGTTCTTGCTTTTCTCTGCCTTTCCTTCCTGTTAGTAGCTGGGGAGAGGCTGACATTTAAATATGTGCAGTGTTGAAGTGAGAATCAGCATTTCTCCATTCCCATTCACTCAGCAATTCATTCACCTGACAAAACACTCTCCATCACGGACCACTGCAATCTAAGGCATGCTCTTTATTTAGATATGCTGAGGCTGGTCAAGGAAAGACCAGTGTGCTAATGTAAAAGAAAATGAACAAGATGAAGAAAGAGGAATGAAAGACTTCCGAAAGAGACAGCAAGACAAAACACAGAGCGTATTGAAAAAAAGAGAACGGAAAACTTAGACAGATAAATGAGCCAGAAAACAGATGAAGAGGAGGTTGGGATATACGTGGAAAGAAGTGCAAAATGGGGAACTCATTGTAAAAAAGTAACTGTCAAAGAAAGTGAGATGGTGAAAAGAGAAGATGTGGAAAGTGAAGATAGACATGACTGCGTTTTGCAAATGTAAAATCGGGACATACAATGCTACAGCAGGTGCTAATAGGTGCTATTAAAGGGAAAGTTAGCTCAAAAATGAAAATTCTGTCTTCATTTAATTCACCCTCACATTGTTCCAAACCTGATATAACTTACTTTCTTCGAAGTATGAAATTCAAAACGTACAGATCACTCATTTTAAGCGTTTACAATGAATGTTGAGTGAAGCTTTAAAGGGTTTCTGAACTCTTAACTTTGGCCCTTGAGGTTCACTCTCCTGCAGAGCTTTGTTTCAAAATCTGAACAAGCTAATCAAGGTCTTCAGCATTACTGGAAAGTAACACATAGGTGAGATTTATCAGGGTTGGAGCTAAATCTGCAAGGCCTTGATGGCCAGAGTTGAGAAATACTGCAAAACAAACAAATGTATCATAAATGTGGTCTGTGCTAAAGTGAGATTGATTTAGCTGAGTAACCAGATCATTGACTTGAATCAGATTTAGTTTGATTCTGAACCAGCGAACTGGATCAATAATTCATCGACTCAACAGACTCAACAGAATGAATCAGACACCACAGCTTATCTCGTGAAATGCTGTCAACATTTTTGCTAAAAAACTTATAGGTCTGTTGCTCAAACAGTAGAGCATAGTGCTAGCAATGTCAACGTTATGAGTTTGATTCTCAGGGAATGCATCAAATGATAAAAATACCCAATGCATTTTGATCTGGTCATCACACAGCCATCATATAATTTCAAAACACTTACCATAGACATTATATGGACCACTATTATGGTTCTTTTGTTCTGCATTTGTCTATTCTGAAGTGTGAAGGTACACAAATCATCTATAATAATAGAGTGTATTCAGGGTTGACGCTATACTGAATTATATGTGGATGAAAATAAGGCTGTAAATAATATATTTACAGTGTTTACATTACGAAGGTCCTAAATTCAAAACTCACAACTCTTGTCTAAACATTTTTTTGGAAGTATGTTTCATCAGCTCAACAGTTGCCATGTTATTAAAGAATAGTTCATCCAAAAACTACTCATCCTCATGTTGTTCCAACCACACAAAACCTCAGCTCATCTTTGGAACACAAGTTAAGATATTTTTATTGTAACCTGAGAGAGCTTTTTGACCCTGCATAGACAGCAACACAACTACACTCCTAAAAATAATGGTTCTTTATTGGCATCAACAGTTCTATGAAAAACCTTGAACAACCATGGAAGCTTTCAAATGCAGAAAAGTTTCTTTATAGTGAAAAAAGGTTCTTTAGATTTTTAAAATGTTCTTCAAAATGGATATTTTAGGAAATGTTCATTGAAACGTTCTTTGGGGAACCAAAAATGCACTTAAAAAAAAAAAATCAGTAAAATATATGGTATAAACATGGCAGCTGTGGTTGCCATAATTTTACTATAAAAAATACGGTAGGGACCTTTTGCGGATTTAACTTAAATTTACATTTAAATACTTTAATTTCATTAACTGATATAATGTTAATATACCAACCTATGTAAGTACTGAAGTCTGTTTTAAACCTTTGTAATACACAGAAGCAGGTGGTGATGAGAAAATCACATGATGAACCAAACCTCATCACAAGCAACACAAACACTAAACACCATCATGGTAACACACATGAAACTGAAAAAATGCAATAAACATTCATTTAACAACATTAGATGTAACATACAACCCTAATGTACACAAGTGATAAGAAAAAAAAACTAAGAAGAAACAGTTAATTCAACAAAAAAACACCAAATGTGAATTGTAAAATAGGGAATTCTGAGAATGTCAACTTACGGTTATTCACTGTAAATTATACATTAGTTTTCCACTTCCAAAAACAGTATACTACAGTATAAGAGTGTACCACATTCAAGGCGTAGAAAGGTAGTAAGGAAACTGTTAAAATAGTCCTTTGGACATCAGTGGTTCAGCCTTAATTTTATGAAGCCACGAGAATACTTTTTGTGCACAAAAAAAAAATAAATAAAAAAATAACAACTTTATACAACAAGTTCTTCTCTTCCATGTCAGAATTCAAAGTACATTCAAGACGGTTCCTTTCTGACCTGTGAACATGTCAGTTGCGTTGCTGTCTATGCAGGTTCAGAAAGCTCTTGGATTTTATCAAAAAATATCTTATGACATGAGGGTGAGTATTTAATGACAGAATTTTCATTTTTGGGTGAACTATCACTTTAAGCTATTATTAAGCTATTAGTACAATCCACAGACTCATTTTCACTTCTGTCAAAAATTAAAAATGGAGCTACCCTGACAAATGTCTATTGGAATTGGTCAGTAAAGTGTTATTTTTGTGATCCACAGAAGAAATAATGTCGTTTAGAAAGACAAGAGATATAAGACATTTCATTTTGGGTGTACTGTTCATTTATTAAACAAACTCAAGTCGCAAAAAGCCTGATCCGGTACATTGGGGAATGGGGTTGTGGCGCGTGCTGTCTCACCTCTGCTGAATGCTGCACCCTGTTCAGCCTCAGGGCTCTTCTGACAGGATCACAGTCCTCCGATGTTAACCCTCCTCCCTCCTATCCTCTGTACACTGTCTGCGGAGCGTACGCAACGTACAGGACGGAGGAAAGATCAAATGCTAGAGTCTGATGAGCAGAGAAGAGTGAGAACGGAGAGAGGGGAAAGAGGGAAAGGGGTGGGACTAGGACGAAAGTGAGGGAGCTGCACATCCACGGGGGAAAAGCACGTCACTGTTTTCGTGAAAACGAGAAGCAGCGGTACCTCGCTCTTGGTAAGCGATGATCCCAGTCCTTTTGCCACCAGGTGCGAGAGTTACACATCCACTCATTTTCGACTTATCTGACACCACTGAACCCTCACCCTTTTAAACGTCTGCTTGTGGAGCAACGGCTCTCAGCTACATGCTAAAGCTAATTAGAAGCAAGTCTTCGGCTTGTTAATTGGCGCCCTTGACAATGCGGAGGCGAGTTGCCTTCAGAATCCGTCCCTGCTTTTACAAAAGGGAAGCGTTTATTTTAATTCCCCCCTTGAGCCTCATTGCTCTTTCTTTCACGCTTACTCTTCAGACCCGATTCCAAACATACTGTCTTGCAAAGTGTTAACTATAGTATTCTTGCATTTTTTTCTTCTCAACCCTCCTTGTCTTAAAGGAACATTTTCTCCCTCATTTGTGCTTTCTCTTAGATAGCCAGGGTGAGATCTTGGCTCTTTGTGAGGGTTTGGATTTTGACAGGTGGTTTTGTGGCCTTTGGGGGGCACTCACAGGCTACTTTCCTCATGCAATCTCTGCTGGACTTGCTCTCCTGGCCTTATGCTAATTATACCCTTAAAAAAAGACCATCACACACATGCTAAGCCAAGTTCATAGGCTAGGCTAAGTGGAGTGGGACATAACGAGTGTGCAATAACTAAGGTGCTTTAATAGATTGTGTGTGCACTTGTGAGATATCCAATCAAAACACCTCTTTCTGTTTTCAGTCCTCATTTTCCTCTCTTTTTAAAAAATGCATTAAAATAAACTCCCAAACATGTGTATGTATATATATATATATATATATATATATAGCACAGAACAGTTTGTCATTTACTCTAGTAAATCACAAATTCTAACAGCATCATTAAGCATTTTTTTAAGCTAAAGTTGTTGAATGTACTGTACTGTATCAGAATTAATCGAAAATTTGCCAAAAGCACATACTTTGAAAAAGTAAGGTCTTGATCATCATTTTGCCTGGTTTTAGCTTTCTTTTCCATTGAGGCCTCTTGATCTCTTAACTCAAGGCCTTACTAGCTGGAAGCATTCGGTGGAGACATCACAATGCAGGACTGTCATCCTGCACACTGTATGAAATTAAAGAAATAGTTCACCCAAATATAAAAATTAGTCCATTATTTACTCACCCTCCAGGCATCCTAGGTAAATATGACTTACTTATTTTATACGAGTCCAATCTGAGTTATATTAAACATGACCCTGCCACTTCCAAGCTTTAGAATGGCATAGATGGGTGTTTCTCTTCATCAGTCCAAAACAAGTCCAATAAAGTGCATCCATCCATAACAATAAGTGCCTCACATGGCTCCGGGGTGTGAATAAAGGCCTCCTTTAGCGAATCAATGCATTTTTGAATAATGTCAGAGGAGACTGGTTTTCCTTTGCTAAAGTAAGGAAGCTTCCTTTGCTCCTGTAAACAAACGTTGGTTTGTGTGAGACTCATTGGTGCATGCTGGAGCTGCTTCCATGTATGACCAGTTGGCGCAAGCTAGGTTAAAGTGATTCTTACATTTTAAATATGGATATTTTTCTTAAAAAAATGGATAGATTTGCTACAGGAGGCTTTTATTCACTCCCCGGAACTGTGTTAGGCACTTCTTTTTATGGATGGATGGACTTTATTAGACTTGTTTTGGACTGATGAAGAGAAACGTCTGTCTATGCCATTCTAAAGCCTTGAAGTGCCAGGATAATATTTAATATAACTCAGACTAAAATTGTCTGAAAGAAGGAAGTCATATACACCTAGGATGCCTGGAGGGTGAGTAAATAATGAGTTAATTTTCATTTTTAGGTGAACAATCCCTTTAACTGTTGATTATATAAATATTACATATATAGGCTATAGATCAGATAAATGCATAACCAGTGTTTCAGAGAAAGCTTCATATTTACAGATAAAAGCTTTGCTGCAAACTGTTAACACAAAGGATATCACTTAGCCTGTAACTTTAACTGAAAACCTCTGCACTCAGTGATAACCTTGTAAACGGGAAACTCTGGACCTGTTAACCTTTTTTATATTTTACATTTTAAAATTTAAACTCAAGGTAATGGCTGTCCACTTTGTTTAAAGCTTTTTTAATGTTAATTGGGATCTGGCCTGGCTATGTGGGAACAAGACAATATGAGTGTGAACTATTACAATTGTGGTACAGGGTCATCAGCAAGAGTACACGTGGCTTGTGTTTGCCCTAAGCTGAGGACAGAGTTTATTGGTTAATAAATGACTGAAATAGATGGAACAGAACATTCCATTAAACCATAGGGCATAATTTGTTTTCAGGAAAGCTTAATTAAGGCAAGAGAATTTATTTTTGCTCTGACGCATTCTCTGCAATTCCTGGGGCCTGATGTTAGGTTGAATTGAAAGTCATGCTAGAGTTCATGCAAGATGGAAGATGAGTTACTCAAATCAGGTATGTTCTTATTATAATACACTCTCTGTTCAAAGACTAAGAAAAAAAAAGTTGTGGAAGAAGTACCGCTACCAAATGTTAAGAAATTCCTCAAAAGGCATTTTGTTTGACATCTAACTAGTCTGCTGCCAAAATGACAATAGGACAGAAATTCATTCTGACTTACTGAAAAACAGGGAGAAAGACAACAGTAAAATTGATCGAAGTAGACAATATGTAATTAAAGAGCAATAAAAAATTCCGCCAAGATTCCAGTAAAAAGTTGAAAAACAATAGAAAGACACATTCAAATTAAAGAATAATTAATAATAAAAAATATAATTAAAAAAGTTTAAAAAGCAGCAGACATGACAGTAAGAAGGTTATTATGACAAAAAGACTTAATAAGAAGAACTGAATAATTTAAAGTGAAAAACAAAAACTCATTTTAAGAAAAAGAAAACTATACTAAAGGTCTCAGAAAAAGTAGAAAAAATCATTAGTAACAATAATTACAGAATATCACCACTGTCTTTAAAATGGTGGATTTTCATTTCAACTGACCTGAAGTCACACACCCACATATCAGAATCACTTTTCATAAATATATACTTTACATGCACACTCAACCCAATTCAACTAGACGTGGGAGTGAAAAAACAAACCCTTTGTTATGAATATTAATTGATTGGGGGAAGAAGTTCATGCAATGCTGCCAACAGCAAAGACGTATAATTAACATATTAAAGTGCAATCTTCTGTATTTACCTTAGCTTAAACATGAAGCATTTCAAGATTTAAATCAGCGGTTCTTAATTGCCTTTTAACTCTCACATAAACGCAAGTATGCGTGTTCAAGGTGAAAGTGCTTCCGTATCAAAGCTAACTGATAATTCTTGCATGCAGAGTGCTTAGACAACGATCACCGTCCAAATACTGCTCGTCGGTTTGCGTTTTTATCACATGCTAACAACCGACACTCTTTAGAGAAATAAATTAGCACGTTGTTAGACAAAGCTTTGTCACTGCCAACTTAATTAGAGCTAATGCATCAGCAAGCCTGCCTAGTCGAGTTGATTTGGTTAGGGGGTTTTAAAATAGGCCAGTCTGACAGCACAAATGTAATTTCACCTTAAAGATGAATTGTCAGTGCCACAGCGTAGCTCCCCGTGAATGACAGCCCATAAATACTCAATAGTACATTGCCAAGTAAATAGTTTTAAGGACCCCAAGCAAGTCATTTGCTCTCATTTAAATAAGTGCAGGTGCTTCAGGTTGGTGCTAGTTCGTAAGTCTGAAGCCCATTAATTCTGTCTGTCCGTTCTTCGCGATCCACAGTGCCTTAGTGCATCGGCTTTTGTACCTGCCTAAGACCGCAGCCTCAAACGGCAGGTGCGCCAAAATGCCCTTTCATGCATTTCCATCAAGCCGAGTTGTGTTTGTGCTATTCTCGACAGGCAGGTTGTCCTGCAGATATCGGTAGAAGCTCCAGATGTGAGGTAGAACTGTTGGCTACAGCTCAATGCACCAATCCACAGGTCCTCTCAGAAACACACGCATGAGAGAAGATGGGGAAAAGAGATTTCAGTGAGTGCCTCCCCCAGGCCGAGCCCAACCTTATGAATGTGTGAAACTTGTCACTTTAGAGCAAGCAAAGCGACTCTTCGTGGCTCCTGTGGTCTTGCGATGGGCTCCCACTGCTTCTGGAAATTGCTCTTCAGACACAGAACAAAGTCAAACAGAAAGGAAAATGGTTCCGTTAAACAACCTTCCTCCTCGGTGCTGGAGGAAGAAACTGCTAGAGAACATAGCCACCATCGCAGCTGGGGGGATGACAATCTGTGAGCGATAATTGGGATGTGACCAGAAAGAGGAGTTCATTAGAATACAAGCATGAGTTTGATGCTCCTCAAAGATGCTGTTTATTGGTGAGCATGTGAAAGAATGTCTTGCCAAGCAATTATCGACAGGCTCATGGAGTTTTGCCGCCACATCAAAGTGATTATTGGATTCCAAAGGAAGAAGATAGAAATATTGTTCACAATGTATTCTTGTATTACCATGAGATCTCCCTTATATATATTTGTATTAGATCATAGATGTGTGTAATATCACACTTAATCACTAATAAAACATCACAAGGAATGACAAGGAGCGAAGTCCTAGCAGTATTAAAATTAGATGGTTACATCCATTTCAGTTGGGAGACTTATTAATTTTAGTTATGCATTTTCATTTAGATATAAGATATCTCAAGAAACTGTTAGACCACTATGGGCCAGTTTTACCAAACAGGGCAAATTAGCGCGAGAGCGCAATTCCAAAACAGTGCCGATGGGAGGGGAAATTTCTGTGGGTGATTTACTAACAATGCGCCAAAAAATGAACGTTTGCTATAAGTTTTGATAGACCTGGTATTGCATGACTTGTAGTTGAGGGTTCCAAGTCGTCTTTTTATTTCCTGAAGCAAATTAAAAATAACATGGCTTGAAAAACTATATGTTTGGATAATGTGCCCATTCCAAATAAATTAATACATGTGGAAAAAACACGCTCTCTGTTTTCTGCGGTGCCTCCTTTTATCAACAATAACTGCATCAATTTCAAGCACAAAATAGTTTAAGACATGCTTTTTTTGGCCGTTAAATAATGGCGCCAATGCCAGTAATTTGACGAGCGAAAGCGTTCGTTTGAATACTCTCCTCCCATTATTTTTTTCCGTCTGAAAGGGAAATTTTCAGCACTGCCTAATTCACCACTGCATGTCTTTTAGTAAAACCTGACAGTACAATTTTAACACCAAAAGACGGATTACATTGGCGCAAGCTATTAGTGAAACTGGCACTTTGTATTGAACATCACTTTCCCCAAAGTGGAAACTTAAAAGATTTAGGAGCACAGTCAAAATTTCTAATCAAGACTGACACGAAAGAGAAGAAATTGTTGAATAAAGTCGTTATTTTTGTTTTCTATGTGCACAAAAAGTATTCTTGTAACTTCTTAAAATTATGGTTAAACCACTGATGTCATATGATTATGTCCTTACTACCTTTCTGGGCTTTGAAGTTGGGTTGCTGTCTATGGTCAGAAAGCTCTTGGATTTTATTAAAAATATCTTAATTTGTGTTCCGAAGATGAATGAAGGTCTTATGAGTTTGGAACAACATGTGGGTGAGTAATTATTGACAGAATTTTGATTTTGGGGTAAACTATCCTGTTAACTACTTCATGGTTATTTTAGTTTAAAAACTGTTCCAGCAAATATTAACACTGGCTTTATTTCTATGCAATCAATCAGCATCACTGGCCTGAATACTACAGCAGTCACCAGCAGTAAAACAGGGCTGTTTTTCAACATGCCATTTGCTTGCACTGGAAATCAGCACAATTATAGCCTGACTCATAAAAGAAGCATTTGAGTCTGCACAACTTTTGACTGTTGCCTAGAGCAGCCATCAGAATGTTGCTCTCTCTAGTGGACAAGCATGTTGAGGTAACCAAAAACAAATATTCCTGCAGGGCAACAATAAAATAAGGAAAAGGGAGTTCATTGGTGACAGGAGCCGTCTGATCGCCTGTGCTTCAGTGGACAGTGGCCCAGGTTGGTTGGGTGATTAATGGCTCAGGACTGATGCAGGGGAACATGTGCTAATGGATAGATTGCACCCCAGCCAGACTGAGCTAACATAGCTTCCAGGCTTCTGATAATGTAATTTAACATCCAGCTAATTCTCCTCTCCCCAATTCATCATGGTTTTACCCAGGCTGAAGGCCATGAAGGCAGAGGATGGGGAGAGATTATGAGACGGAAGGTAAGGTGGAAAAAGCAGAAAGCTTAAAACACACACAGATTCGGTGAATGCATTAATCTCACATCTATCTTATTATATGTATTCACTCTCACTCTAGTGTTGCTAGGTGCTTTGTTCAAGGGGAAAAGAGCAGGATTATGATCTTAATATATTCCTGAAGACGTTTATGAGGGGGGTGTTGAAAGGACAGTATACTGGCAGAGGGTGCTGTAATATAGAACCCTTAAAAATTAGCATTTTTGTGATCTTTGTTACCACAGCTGATGCAGTTGGATGCAGCCATCTATTAATCCCCCATTCAAAGGTGGCATAAGCATTTCCTCACAGAAGCTACTGCTATTATAAACAAAAAGGTACATCAAGCCAAACACTATATACTGTACATACTGTATTAATCACACCATAATGATGGATATCGAGCCAACAGCGTTTGCCTCCAACTAAGACATTGCAGTACAATCCATAGCAAACACTGTAGCAAATAGCAAGTCCCCACACGCAGTATGAGCCACAATGCATGATACATTTTTGGTATTGAATCCAAGTTTCCATGAGCAGATGGAGATACAGTATGTGTACACTTTTCAGTGGGCTCATTTGTGAGTTTTATTAGCACCCCTGGCTAGGCAACTTGAGTCGAGATGATTACAACAGATCTTTTCATACTGTGAAGTATATCCATACGTACATTTGAGTGACTGAAAAATAAATTAAACTAATATAGTATGGGACTTCAATGGTTATTGGTTGGATTTTAAAATGTGGGCGTTGCACTCAAAAATCCATACATTTCTGTATACATCTGCAGTTTTGCACACATCAACAGAGAGAAGCCTGCGGTTTCACTGGGAGATTGAGTTTGAATAAACATTGCAAGGTCAAAAAAAAGTAAAACAATTAAATGTACATGGATGACTCTTTTATAATAAGATCTATAACATGAATTATAAAATAGTGGGGTGAGTTTTCAATTCATACCAACTTTAACGCTTTGATTCAGCATAGTCTGAAGGTTTTACTGTCTTTTAAGAACATATTTTACATGGTCAGGAACATTTTGATTCATCAGCACATTCTTTCCTACACAGAGAAGAGTAGGAAAAATTAGATCTTTGGACCCCAATGAAAGAATCCATCATGAACTGATATTTAAAGGAAACCCTGGGTATTAAAGCGGTCATCGGATGCAAAGTTCACTTTTACATGTCGTTTAAACATTAATGTGTGTTGGCAGTGTATGTACACATCTGCCTTATAATGAAAAAAATCCATGCAGTGGTTTTTAATTAATCTGTAAAAATAATATCCCCCTTTTCAAATCGAGCCATTCTCAGATGCCTGTCGGTGTGAGGCCGCTCCCACAATAGTTGACTGACATGAGCGTTTTACCTTAGACCCACCCTAAATCAGCTGTAACAGTCCAATCTCCATTCTTTCGATGCCGGAGCAGGAATGTAAGTTAGACAAGAATATCTTTTTTGATTGAGCTATCGAGAATCTCAATTGAGTGATTGAGGTGTTGTGTTGCTGGATGTAATAATGAACATAGTGGTCGTCATTTATTTCCAACATCTGAGCCGCTGAAGATGCAGTGGATTACATCTGTTTGTGAAGGGAATGGGCGTCCCGATCTACATAAATGCATCTAAGTTCGCTCAAATCATGTGTGATCCAGCTTCACCTACAGCAGATGTGAGTATAAGGGTTTTTTATGAATCTCTGCAATCACCTTTCCTAATAACGTGCTAGTTAGCAAGTTTCGCGGCTAAAGCAAACAATCTCTCAAAGCACAGCTCATCACTCCAGAGAGAAGAGAACCACTTAAACCACTTAACATGTTTAATAAAGGTGTATCAATGCATATTCTCTGCCAGTCCTGTTTGAACTACAGCACGCAACGTTTTTTATTTATATATATTTTTTTTTTATATCATGAGATGGCGGGGCACAACAATGCAGTCTGAAGTACTGCAGCTGCTCACTTAAACGATCTTACTCGTCTCAATCTGTGCAATCTTGGTGATGTCAGTGCCCTAAATGATGTTACAATGGACTATTTCACATTCAGAGATGATGGATCGGATGATGAAGTTACTAAAGAGGAAGAGTCAGTCTGTTTTATGCACAGCTACGCTCGCTTTTCGAAATTACAAGGTACACTATTCGTGCTATCTAAACGTACAAGGGGTGATCAAAAGTTCGGAGACTATGCACATGAAAAACAACATTAGTCTGTTTGTGTAATGACGCGGTATAGCACTCCTGACTTGACAGACAGCTCTCGTTAAACCTGTGAATTTAAAGTGAAAACCATCTCACTTCAAACCCGTTTTTCTCAAATTTCCTGAAAATCATATCAGCCACTTTAAGATAGCCATAACTTTGGTTTCATTTAAGCTATGGACAACATAAAAAGGTTTTGGGAAGGGCTTGAACCCAGCTTTCATTTTTTTTCAATGTATCAAACCCTAAAAAAGGTAAAATCTCACCATGTGTTGGGTTTTCCTAGATCGCATCACATATATTGGACTTTTACATTGTGTATTTGATTTCATAACATAAAAATAATTTCTAAATCAATTAACCCCCTTTTTACAAGATATAAAATTGGTTTTGGGTGTCCCCAGAATGTGTCTGAAATTTCAGCTTAAAATACCCCACAGATCATTTATTATGACATCTGAAAAATGTCATTTTTGGGGCATGTCTAAAAAAAGAGTTGTTTGGTGTGTATCACTATAAATGCAAATGAGCTGCATATTCCCGCCCCATCTTCAGAAGAGGGCGTAGTGTATACATCCCTGCTTTGCATGCCTACAGCAATAAACAGTCGTACATAAGGGAAGCCAAACACACTGAAAGTGGGACGAAACAACGCAATGTTACAGAGCTCGTGACACACTGACCTGTCATCGGAGCGGCTCAATCGTCCGAGCCGATCAACCGACTTAACAGTGCGGGAAGGACGTGTTTGGTAGTGTCACTGAACTGCACGGTGCTAAAATACTTTCATAATGTACGTACATAAATATGGTTAAAATGTTAGCTAAGCATTAATAACCTGACAGTAACAAAGTAGCCTGGAGAGAAATGACTTGCATAGACAAAAAGTATTTAGGTAGATTTTGAGGCCCATTACCTTTAAAAATAAAAATAATCCACTGCGTCGTCAGTGGCTCAGATGTTGGGAGAAAATGAAGACTCCTATGTTCAGTCTTACAACCAAACACAGAACACCGGGACTGCTTACGAGGCATTGCACACGTTACAGCTGCTCGAGCGTGAAAATACAGGACAGCATACAACCAAACACAGCTCACTGAGAGAGGAAACTATGGCAATGCAACACTGCCAGTCAGTGGCTGTGGGCGGGGCCTAAGCAATGTGACATCACACTGCTTGGAGAATCAAAACCACATGCCTAATGAGACTTTTTTGGTTTAATGGGGATTAAAAAATAAGGACTGGATGGATTTTTTTCATTGTAGGGTGATTGTGTTCACACACTGCCAACACACATTTATGTCCAACACCATGTAAAAGTGGATTTTGCATAATAGGCGCCCTTTAAGAAAGATTCTGGTCTGTGAGCAATTACACCTGCATAGCTATTGATGTTGGTTAGATGCCGGTGGACAGATCACTGCTGACATGGTCACTGAAAAAGAAAAAACGAGCTTTATTCTGGAGAGCACCAGTTTAAAGCTTAAGTGTTTTTTCTCTAATGGATAAGATATGTAAACATCAAAGACCTGATGTATGTCCTACTATAAGAACAGCCATTGTCATGCTAGTCCCCACTGGATTGCTTTGATGATAAAAATGCTCGACAGTGGTTGTCAGTCCTTCTTTGAAGTCTATTTGAAATGTTTCAGAATGTGGTACCAGTCCCTATATACTCCTAGTTTATTCATATTCAAAAACTTGCCACAAGAGAATTGTTAAAAGCCAAAGTAAATCTGCAAATCTACAAAAAGCATGACTAAGAGTTAGTAATTTATGTGATCATGCTAATGGGACTTGCATGTCTACAGCTAAGCAATCTCAAGGCTCTAAGTCCATCTCCAGGGGCCTTGATGTTTCTTTTCGTGACAGATGTGATGCTATCTGTACTATGCCAGTCTGGTCGACAACTCTGGATGTGACTGCAAGAGAAAACTGAAAGACTGCAGTGACGGATTCTTTCTGTAGAGAAGACCTGTTGATGTGTTGGCACACAGATTCGAATTGGCCTTCAGACACAAAGAAACAGGTATCCAAAACGTCACTGTAAATTCTAAGGTTGACCCCACTTTTTACATAAAGACACTTACTGTACAACTTTATACATACAGAAGAGTATATACCGTATGAACAAATTAAACATCTATGCATTTACAAAAAGAAAAAGAGAATTCACAGAACATATGTAACCCGGTTGTTTCGAGGTGTTGTGGGGCTGTTTTGTTGCCTCTGGCATTGAGTGGTTCAACATGTACACTGCATGATGAAATCAGAAGAATAGCAAAGCTGCTTTGGAGTGCATTGTTGAAGCCAGTGACAGAAAGCTTAGACACAATGGAAAAACATAAGTGAAGAGATCTCAGAACAGTACTTGGATTGATGTACCTATAAATTTTGGATCTGTTCTCAAACCTGGAATATGTTGTACAAGTTGTACAAAATTCAGAATTTAAGAAGCAGCTCCCTTTCAACTAAAAGGTGTGAATTTGAATTGAATTTGACACGCTCTATGGGAAAGTATACTGAATTGCAATTCATAGAGATTTAAAGGGATAGTTCACCCAAAAATAAAAATTCTGTCAGTAATTACTCACCCTCATGTCATTCCAAACCCGTAAGTCCTTTGTTCATCTTCGAAACACAAATTAAGTCATTTTTGATGAAATCTAAGCTTTCTGACCCTGCATAGACAGCAATGCATCTACCACGTTTAAGGCCCAGAAAGGTAGTAAGGACATCGTTAAAATAGTCCATGTGACATCAGTGGTTCAACCTTACTTTTATGAAGCTACAAGAATACTTTTTGTGCACAAAGAAAACAAAAATAACAACTCTTGTTAATTGTGTATAAAAGACTGACACGGAAGAAAAAAATGTTGAAAAATCCAGTACTTTTCCATCCTGAATTGTCCTTCCACCTTATTAACATGCATCCAAACAGGCTGTCAAGCCAACATTTAAACTTCTTTTTTACAAACTTTTCTAAGGATGTATAACTTATAACTAGAAAAACAGTCAAATTCAAATTGCAACTCTGCATCCTCTTACCTGAATTCAAATTCAGCTGAAATCCAGGAACCAAACTGGAGTTTAAAATACATTCTCAAATTAATTCTGAATGGCGCACAACCGTGGTGCAGAGCTGCAGCAAAGTCATCCATGACTAGGGTGACCACCTGTCCCGGTTTGCGTTGTACCGCACAGCATTTTCACCCCTTGTCCCGCATGTCCCATATGGAGAAAATGTCCCGCATTTTCATCAGTCTCTTGGTTTTTAACGATCATATTAAGAAAACAACCATGTGTTCTTTTGCCTTTTTAAGAAAGCTTTTTATTTATTCTTTTTGCGGTATAGTTTTTGCGAAAAGGATTTGTGGACCTCAATTGATCTAGAACCACCGACGGAAATGGTTGAGCGCACATAGAAAAACACGATATTCTCCATTCATTTTAACCAAAAACAAACAAAAAAAATCGATGCAGCTTTCAGACGCGACATCTTATTTTAATAGTTCATTTGAGGCGGTTTCTGTGGCGTTGTCTAGAGCACATTGTAGTGCGGGGCACATCAAAACGCGCAAGCACAAATCTCTTCTCTTGCAGGTGGATTCTCTTTACGCTCAAAAAAGGACGCGCTTTCTCTCGCTTGCACGTGCGCGCTCAGAAACACAGATCAGCGCATATGACAACGGATGTAATCAGCATTTACATAGCACAACAGTAGAAAACGTATCAGTCTCACACGTGTCCCGCATTGTCCCACCAAATCACTTCTATGTCCCGCAACAGCCCTATTGCCAGGGCCCTATCCATGACCATGAGCATTACAATACAGTACAGTAATTTGAGTGCAGTTATTCTCAGCAAACGTCTTGTTAAACAAAGTATCGTATTCCAATAGGTAGGCATGGATCAGCTGATGCGAGCTTGATTGACGTGACCTGCCTAAACTGACATTACGCTTGATTTTTGGTTACTGATTTAAAACTGCAGGTCTTGACAACTGTCAACAAGTTCAGCCTTTGGCTGATAGCATTTCATGGCCAACCTGGAGCTATTCAGAATGCAAACTGAAGGCACTGATTCTGAATGGATTGAGACAAGCTGCTGAGGGATTCGTCACATAAGCTGATACTTGGTGAACAGATTATCGATTCTCTCAGAAAAAAAAAGACTTTCTGAGAGAATGCCGGCTCTGTAATTCTGTATGATATCTGTTCTGATGGATAATGCCTGTCTGTGGATTTAAGATTTTCAGATTACTGTCACCAAGGCCAACTGATGGATAGATTTATTGCCCACTGGCACTTTTTTCCAGTTTTATGTATCTGTCTGTCTATCTGGGCAGATTTATTCTTCCCTGTGTGAGTTTCAGAATAGTAGCTAAGCATCTAAACTCTCTTTCTGACCTTAAAGTCCTCATTAAACTCCTGAATTTCCTATCACTAGCAGAGTCCTGCATGTGGGCCAGCAGCATTTAACCTTAAGTTCAGCAATACAGGAGGATTGTGAGAAGATGAACAACATGGCAAGAAATGAAAGGTGAACCCTCTGTTTTGATTCTCTCTCATCTATCTACAGGTTTCACAGCACTTAATTCAGCCCAGCGTGGTTCCTTTCAAAATCATCTAAGCATCTGTAAAGTGAAGACAGAGACACAGATGGCTATGAATTGAAGGTGAAAGATTCTTTTCAAATCTCTCCTGACTGACTAGAGAGAGTGAGAGAAAGAGAGAAAACATGACAGAAATGCAGAGGTGCAAGATTGACACCTTGTCTGAAATGTGAGGGTCTGTTAGGGTACAGAGAAGGGGAACGGAGAGAGCTGTAGCGAGGTTCAGATTGAGTGAAGGCAGAGGAAGAACAATAAAGCTGACACGAGGAAGTAAGTTAATCTGTATTCAAGCCTTGACTTAGACACAGGCATTCATATACGTTTTCATGTGCTCTGTAGACTGTTATGATAGCCACATCACTTCTGACCCTCCGTTTGTTTTCACCCACATTAGTACCAGCTCAGGTGTTTCAAGCTTGAACCTGGATCACTTTATCTCCACAAAACATGCTCCAAGTACACAATATTTCAGTCAATATTTCATAATGCATCTATCGTTGAGATGACCTCAACTTTCGATCAAAAACTATCCTCCCCTGTGATGTTTTCTAGCTGCATTTATGTTAGCTGAAGTTGTTAGAAAAAAAACGTGTGAATGAATATATGAAAGATTTGAAAAGATATATTAAATAACTATAAAATATTGACTGTTAGAAACATGAGCTATCTTTTCTTTAAACAACTGCTCATCAGGATCCTTGAAAATCCTGAATGATGAACAACATGCTGGAATGCTGAATAACATTATCTACAATATTCAATCAATGTTGTTATGTACAAGCTACTTAAAGTTTTAATGAGGATTTAAGATTAATGTGTTTTGTCCTGCATAAATTCTTTGCATTTCTGAATTTATTTGGTTTCGCCGGTTAATCTGTAAAAACGGTAAGCAAGAAATAAAAGTGTCAGTGAGTTTTGATTGTTCGTTGTTTTGTCCATTTGTTCATATTCATATTTCACTCATCCAGTTATGATCATTTCTAATGCGAAACATCAACAGATGGTCGTCAGCAGACGTCTCTGCTTCCTGGTCCAGTAAGTGGACATGAGCATATGATCTGTGAGCAAATGATTATAGCACAATGGCTAAAGAATGTGTGAGAATGGGTGTTTTCATGTCTTATGTGTTTACAGCTGACAAAAACCTGTTCCTATGGGGTCTGGTCGTGTTTTCGGACTCCACTGTTTCCATGGCAACAGAGGTCTACTTATTACCCATTGGAATAGAGAAGCATAGGTCTTGTATGTGTGGCCACTTGAAACCATAATTACCAGACTGGGTAGAGAGAGAGCAAGAGAGTGTATTTGAGAAAGACAGAAGCTGCATATGAAATCACTCACTGTTTGTTTTAGAGCACTTTTAGCTACTATTAAAAGTTCACATTCATAGTGACCATTTTGATTTGATGCTCACTGTCTATTACGGTTATCCACAAATTGTAGCATGCAAATATACACACTTTTGTAAAGGATGTAATGTTCTATAATGTGTTTATAAAGTTTTTGTCAGTGTGACAACATATCTGAAATACTTTGGAAGCCAGTTTCTGCCACTGAATAAAAATATATAAAAACAAAAGCAACTTTTTATTCACAATTTAGGCTTTATTTTCCTCGCAATGAAACTGGCGAGTTATAAAGCCAGTATTGCGTGATATGAACTCTCAGTTGTGAGAAATAAAAAACTCAGAATTGCAAGATAGAAATGCAATTCTGAGAAATAAAGATTTAAACATATGTCTCTACCCTCCACATGTCTCCATTCTGAGAACAAAAAGTCAGAAGTTTATATTATGCAATTCTGAATTAATTTCTCAGAACTGTGAGTTTATATCACGCAATTGCAATTCTGAGAAAAAAAAAAAAAAAAAAAAAACATTTCTCCCACTATTCTGACTTTTTTCAACTTGCAAAGCGAGTCATGGCCAAAAATACTGGCACCCTTGCAATTCTGTCAGAAAATGCAACCCTTCTCTCAGAAAATTATTGAAGTTGCAAATGTTTTGGTACTCACATGTTTATTTATTTTTTTGTTTGCATTGGAACTACACAAAAAAACAGAGAAGCAAAGTCAAATTTGATACAATTCCAAAAAACGCACTGGACAAAATTATTGGCACCCTTAACTTAATTTTTGGTAGCACCTCCTTTGGAAAAAATAACTGCTATCAATCGCTTTCAGTAACCATGAATGAGTTCCTTACACCTCTCTACTAGAATTTTGGACCACTCTTCTTTTGCAAACTGCTCCAGGTCATTCAAATTTGAAGGATGCCTTCTCCCAACTGCTGTTTTGAGATCTCTCCACAGGTATTCTATGGGATACTGATCTTGACTCATTGCTAGCCATTTCAGAACTCTCCAGCACTTTGTTTGTAACCATTTCTGAGTTCTTTTTGAAGTGTGTTTCGGGTCCTGCTGGAAGACCCATGACCTCTGGTGGAGACGAAGCTTTCTGACAGTTGCCACTACGTTGCACCCCAGAATTCTTTGGTAATCATCAGATTTCATGATACCGTTCACACAGTCAAGGCATCCAGTGCCAGAAGCAGCAAAGCAACCCCAAAACATATTTGAACCTCCACCATGTTTGACTGTAGGGACTGTATTCTTTTCTTTGAAGGCCTCATTTCTTTTTTTGTAAACAGTGGCATGATGTCTTTTACCAAAAAGCTCTACTTTTGTCTCATCTGTCCACAGTACGTTCTCCCAGAAAAGACTGTGGTTTTGTCACATAAGTTTTGGCAAACTCCAGTCTTGCTTTTTTATGCAGTGGTGTCCTCCTCGGTCTCCTACCATAGCGTCCCTTTGTACTGTTGTACCCTGTGTCTGCAGATCAGCTTGAATTTGTTTGGAAGTTAATCAGGGTTCTTTATCCACCATTCGAACAATCCTTCGTTTTTTCATTAATTTGCTCTTCCGTCCACGTCCAGGGAGGTTTGCTACAGTGCCATGGGCTGTAAACCTCTTGATGATATTGCGCACAGTGGACACAGGAACATTAAGATCTCTGGAGATGGACTTGTAGCTTAGAGATTGTCCATGTTTTTCCAAAACTTTTTGTCTCAAATCCATGGACAACTCTTTACATTTCTTTCTTTTCTCCATGCTCAGTGTGACACAACACAAACGTTGAGTGAACTTTTCTCTATTTTAACTGGTTGCAAGTGTGATTACTATATTGCACACCTGTTACTTGCCACAGGTGTGTCTAAATACAAATTACAGGAGCATCACATGCTTGAAAAGCAATTATTACTTTTTATAATTATTAGAAATTAATTCTTACAATTTTGACAGGATGCCAATAATTGTATCCAGTCCATTTTTGAGTTCTGTGTGAAATTTTTATCAAGTTTGGCTTTTCTTCTGTTTTTTTTTTTGTGTTTTTTTTTCTTTTTTTTTTTGTGTTGACAAATAAGCATGTGAATACCAAAACATTTGCAATTGGAACAATTTTCTGAGAGAAGTGTTGCATTTTCTGACAGAATTGCAAGAGTGCCGATATTTTTGGCAGTGACTGTATATCATGCAATATTGAGAAAGAAAACGTTATTTCTCACAATTGCGAGTTTATATCTTGCTATTTTGATTTTATGCAATTGAATTTTCATGCAATTCTGAGAAAAAAACTTTATTTCTTGCAATTGTGAGTTTATATCCCAGTATTCTGACTTCATAACTCACAACTGTGAGGTAAAATCACACAATTCTGAAAAAAAGTCAGAATTGCGAGTCTGTATTATGTAATTCTGAGAAAAAAAAAAAAAATCAGAATTCCATTGCCATTCTGACTTTATAACTCACAATAATAATAAACACTTTTTTTTTTTTTTTTTACAAGTAATTACAACTAATTAGCAACTAGCCCAAATGCTGCAGCTGATAATGTTATGCCTAAACCAAAATAAGTTGACTATTAAACTTTTTCCCATCCATAGTTTTACAGACCCAGAGTTTGCTCTCTTCTTGTCCAAAATCTAACAAAGTTCCCGACTGCCCTTTTGACGGCAGACCAACTTTGAATTAGCAATTGCTAACGCTAGTGCTGTAATCAAGTACCTGACTTAAGCATTTCTGTTAATTAAACAGCACAGTACTGCTATTACATTAATCATGACATCTTATGAAAACTAATTTGCAAATCCAGTTACATGTCTTGTGTCCTATTAGAATTATAAACATTTCTGTGTGATGCCCACCTGTTAACGCTGATGCGTCAGGAATGCTTGATGTGCGGCGTATTGTTTGGTTAATTACAAATACAATCACCCTTCAAGCCTGGCAAGGAGAGAGAGCGCCAACACAAAAGAGATTCCTCATTAGTAAAAAGCCTCCGGATTTCCCCACAGTACGATCGCAGAGAAAAGAGAAACAGGAAAGGTGAGAAAGAAAGTTTGAAGGTAATCAGCACCATTATGTTTGTCCTTTATTTCTGCATGTCTATTCATCAAGCACTGATCATTTTGCAATTTCCCTGCTTGCCAAAAAAATAAAAAAATAAAAAAATCTCAAACCACAAGAGGCCCCCCAACACAACAACGAAACATTGAAATTCAGTCAGTGGTGTACAGAAGTGTTATGTGCAACTCACATTTGTGTTTGATACTGAGTGTAGACTTCTGCTGCTCACGTATGCCCCTTCTCAAGCTAAAAAGAAAAAAAAAAAGAAGTAAAATCATTCAACTTTAAGAGACTGAGAGGAGCAGCAATGTTTTGAATCTGCACAGAAGAGATAGCTTTGACTGTCGATGACGACATGCAGACCCCATACTGTACGCCACAACTCCGTGCATTCATTCTTGTTCTTTATCTGACAGCGTCTGTCTTGTCTCCCTGCTCTCCTTGAGGTTAAGACCCCAGGATGTGTCTGCAAGAGGAAGGAAAAAGAGATAAAACAAGTGAACAATACGGTTGCCATTTCTAAAAAGGAACTGAACAAGCCTCATGAGTCCCGGGCCTTTAAGACGCGTGCCAGGCAGCCATTGTTCTCCCACGTCCCACAACCAACTACAGTTGGTCGCCTAGGCGACACGGGTCCCCGCTCTTTGAAACCACGACCGCGTAGCAGAAATGAAAATGGGTGCGTTTAAAAAGCAAGGGGGGAGATTCAAACTTAGCGTCAGACAGGGAGATGGAGAGTGAAAAGGAGCGAGAGACAGAGAGATACTGAATAAAAAAGAGTGAGATATTGCTATTGAAAAAGGACTGGTGGTTACGGATGTATTCAGGAAGTGAGCAAAAGCCAAGATCTCTTTTTTTTCTCCAACCGAATGTATCACAGGTGTTGCAGCGTCCTTACACCTCCCACCACAGTGGTTGGCCTAGTCATTGTGTTGTAAATGATGAGAAGGGCGGTTTGTTCTTTAGAATTAGTTTAGTGAACTCTGAGTAACTCTGAATGAATATGTGGAGCAAAGGAAACGGAACATTTTCACATAAATACATATATAAGGTAGTCAGTCACGAAACTGTGTTTGGGATATTTCAGTTCAATGTAACTCCATGTTCTTAGTCCATTTGATGTTTTTTTGAGGGAGCAATGCCTCCTCTGCAGATATTGTAAGTAAGCCTGGGTTAAAAATAATGATTTCTCAATTTTAATCGATTCTTATTTTCACGAAATGATATTGATTCTTAAATCTTAAGAGACATTTAGACTAGACACTTTTTAGTTTATGAACGGAACATTTTAGTGCACAGCCCATCCAAAAAATTGTAATAAGCTTTGTGCTTTGTTACTTCTGATATAAAACGGATTTAAAATTCTGTCTATTTTATTACAGTATTCAGACAATAAATGCTGTTTTGACACAGTTTATTGTGGAGTGACAGATTGCTGTCAAGTTCAAGAAAAGCGGCAGCGTGAAGCACACTTGAACTGATCATCTCCTCCACTTTAACCAGTTACAGCACAAATTAAACATGAATAAACATCCGAAGGTATGGTAAAAGGAGTACAGCTTACTGAAATCCGTATCCTGTCTCATGTAATAGTGTTTTAACCACGCAAACACGTCAATATAACAGCTTGTAAACAATGTCACCAAGCGTCACACTTACCTCAGAAAAAAACATATTCGATGACCATAAACTTGTTAGTCAGCTAGACTCTAGAGAAGAGCATTTCGCTAAATATATGCACCATATAACACATTCATTATATTTTTTTACTGTTCATCAGTGTTTAATTTATGTTTCAATAAATCTGTCAAGTTTTAATTTAATTGGTATTTTCCATCTTATTGGAAACAAACAATACAGTTTCATCATTTGTTTTCAAAACTTGACTCTTATTTTTGATTTTAATGTTTGCATCCCCCAAGGATGCATCACCCTTTTCTAGGTATAAATTCACTGAAAACAGAACTCTTGTTTATCAATGCTTGTTACAACGTGGTTGTAATTCCTGAATGCTTTGGTATACAGACCTAAGGTTGTTTTGTTTTTAAAGAAGACACATAGTTGATTATTGCTGAAGTGAAAGCATTTCAAAAAAGTTATAGAAGTTTAGGTTTACAGTAAAGATAATGCAGTATACTATTTTTTCTCATATAAAATAAATATTTTATAAAAAATGTTGCACTCTTAAATTGCTATAAAATCAAAGCCAAACACTGTAAAAAACAAAAAAAAAAAAAAAAAAAACGCAATTTGTTGAGTCAACTTAAAATAATTTGTTACCCTGCTTCCTTAAAATTTTAAGTTCAGTGAACTCAAAGTTTAGTCAACTTGAAATGTTATACTAAGTGACAAATTAGATATTTGAGTTGACTAAACAAAAATTTTTGTTTGTTACACTTAAAAGCTGGGCTTGGTACCCAGCTGCCTTACAATTTTAAGTTGAATCAACTCAAATATCTAAGTTGTCACTTAGTACAACTTAACATTTCAAGTTGACAAAACTTTTTTTGAGTTGACTGAGCTTAAAATTTGACTCAAGTTGACTCAACAAATTGTTTTTACAGTGTACAGTGTTCTTTAGGCACTTATACCAAAAATAACCACTGGGTTACACCCAAACTCTATTGAATTTTAAATTTATTGAATTTTCTAAAACACAAACCACACAATTGCAGAATCTACATATATTTTGATTTATACCCCAACGTATCCCAGGATACAAACATTTAGAGACAGATTAAAAAAATGTAAGCATTTAATTAATGAAATTTCAATGTAAACCTAATAAGCTAATGATTTAAGATAAGATTAAAATAAAATAAAAAAAAATCCTTGAGAAAATTTGCAAGCAGACTGTTGTGGCATCTGAAACATCCTCATATTCCAAATGAAAACCTTTCAGCCAAGGATACCTGAATTAACCCTCTGAACTGCAACCCTGACACAGAGTTGTCAGCTCCTATGGGCAGTGAGTTTCTTTTTGTTGTTGTTTTTTTTTTTTTTTGTTTTTTTTTTTAATGATTTGTTCTTGCCAAATAGTGCACAGACATCATTCAATTTTTATGATCTGTACTGCATGACTGTTTGGCCTGGCCATGATTGTACATTTACTGAAACAACTGTCTAATTTGTTATATCTATAGAGAGACTGACTCAGAGTCACCTGCGTCACAAGATTATAAAAGACAGCACTAATTATCATCGGTCTACATATGGCCTCCTGGCGCAGGAGATCCATTTCCACAGCGTTCTCATTAAATCAACAGAAGTCACTCTTGTGACTGGGTTGGTTCCATTTCAGTAATGAAAAGAGGGTGAAAACACCTTGAAAGGACAGGCTACATTTTCGAAAGGCAACACCAACTTTGGAGTGGCCACAGGAGAGCATCCACTGACAGAATTCATTATCAAAACCTGCAGATAATAAAAAGCGAGAGAGAACCTTGTAAACAGTCTAAAGTATATGTTTAGTTCATCCTGCTCTCAATGTTGAGTTTTTACTGTCCACAAGCAGAGAAAATGTACAAAATAAGACCTTGACAAACTCAAAAGAATCAGTGGCTGGTGAGAAGAAACTGAGTGCTATGCAATTTAAACATTAAATAATCTCTGACTGCGGAGATCAATCAAAGCGTCAGATGGATTCTTAACACCATGATAAGAGGCCAAGATGAATGGCTGTGAAATGATGCCATTAACTCAGCTGCTGTTTTCATACATTTGTGTTTAAAGTTTATGTGAACTGTGACAAAATAGCGTTTGATTACTTTGTTTGCATTCCTGACATTGGGACGACTGTGTCTTCTTTAAATGCGATTCCCACGCCGGTGCTACAAGTCAGAAAAGTTCTACTTTTCTGAAGTTACACCAAAGATGCGACTTGTAATCACTGCGATCCATGCAATATTTCAAGTATAGAAAGTGGGAATTCAAAGTCCACATGATGGCTCTCTCTTTTTTTTCCTCACTGTTGCCCTCCATTCTCAGTCTCTTTCCCTTGAAGCATCAAACGTCTCACTTCAAAGTGCCTCATTTGTGGTTGCCTCTTTCCCAGGTGCCAATCCCTACCCTTATATATCTGGTGCAATCGACTAAGCCCCTCTCCATAAAATTTGATGCAACCAGGGGAGATGGGAGGGAGGTATTAGAATGGTCATATCACAGGGTGATGGGGTCTATTGATCTTTGAGCATAATTTTTTAGCGCAAGGGGTTATTTGTGAGATACGCTTGCAAGCTTGAACAAAAAACAGACATGAGTTTTTTAGTTCTGCTCTTATTTCAGTGGCCATCAATACCATTTTTATGCTTGAGATTCATCTATGAAAGAGAAGTCCACTTGTACATAAAATAAAGCGAGAAATTGTAACTTAATATGGTCGTATGGTCGCCGTATTCCCGTTTTAAAATTAAAGAGATAATTAATTAAAGCAGTGGTTTTTAATAACATTTTTAATAAAACTTGGCCATCTATGCAGTAGCAAGGCATTTTTAATCAGTGTTTTGTGACTAGAGAAAACAAAGAAAAAGAGACGTGGCGTTCTTTTTTTTTAAACGATAGGGAAAACACGTATGGAATGGAACTTACAGTATAACAGGGGATGTCACAGAATTTGCCAAATTTTGGATGAATAAATGAAAAGTAGGTTGGTACACTTAAATCAAAATGTGATACAGGCTAGCGTCTCTGAATATTAAGCTGCTAAAATACTATTTAAAAATGAATTAAAAATTGATTAAAAAAATACTGGAGCATGTTTGATGCTTGCAGTGTTTTCAGCCTCTGCTGCCTCAATATATGAGTACATGACACATAAATATAATCTCTAGAACTGCTCTGAGAGTCACTTCATGACCATTTTACTGTTTCTTTCGAGAAAAACTATCGTCATCAGTGTTGGAGAAAGTTACTTTTAAAAGTAATGCATTACAATATCGCGTTACTTCCTAAAAAAAGTAACTAATTATGTTACTTAGTTACTTTTTATGGAAAGTAATGCATTACATCACTTTTGCGTTACTTTTTAAATCTGGACAGGGCTTGCTTGTTTGTTTTTAATATAAAAAAGTTATATTTTTGGCAAACGTAAAAGCCCTTTTACACCAAAAGTGAAATAAGCCTCAGGCTAAAGGAAAAGCAAATTCACATCTGTACAGTAGAACACAGAAGAAAGTCCAACACACTTTAGCAATAAAAAAAAGAAGCACAAATATTTATCCAGTAATTTTTGCTTATGGTTGAATTGGTCAGCGGCAAAGACACTGATTAATAAAATGGGATTAAATACATAAAGAATATTTGTGTTATTTAACATTTAATTATTGCAGGTTTGTGTCATATTCTGAGTTTTTATTCATTTTAAGAAATACTGAATCTGTTTTTTTTTTTAGCGAGTGAGATAAATTAATTCTTGATTACATTTACTCTATAACTTCAGTAACATCTTACTCCCGATTTCTCTCAACATGGAGACAGGAGACCTGTCAATCAATAAATGGGAAAAAAAAAGTAACTGGCGTTACATATTTGAAAAAGGTATTCAATCAGATATTTTACTGTAAATTAAAAAGTAATGTGTTACTTTACTAGTTACTTGAAAAAAGTAATCTGATTAGGTAACTCAATTTACTTGTAATGCGTTACCCCCAACACTGATCGTCATATCATATACAAACAGAAATAAAAGTTTGGTTGAACTTGAAGAAACGGTGAAAGAAATATATTACTTAATGTAGGTACACTGTAAAAAATAATTTGTTGAGTCAACTTAAAATAATTTGTTACCTGGCTGCCTTAAAATTTTAAGTTCAATCAACTTGAAATGTTATGTTATAATAAGTGACAACTTAGATATTTGAGTTGATTCAAATTAAAATTTTAAGGCAGCCGGGTTACTTACCCAGCTTTAAGGTTTAACAAACACAAATATCTAAGTTGTCACTTAGTACAAAGTAACATTTCAAGTTGACTAAACTTATTTGAGTTGACTGAACTTAAAATTTTAAGGCAGCAGGGTAACAAATTATTTGTTTTTTTTTTGTTTTGTTTTTTACAGTGTATGTACTACTACTAATAAAATTATTATTAAAACATTATTTTTATTATTATTATTTTTATCATTATTATTAAAACATAATTTTTAAAGCAATATTTACCAGAAAAATAAGTTACCAGTATTTATTTACCAGAAAAATGTAAATACACAACACAGTATTTCTAAAAAAGGGAAATAAATAAAATAATAAAAAAAAATGCTTAAAAAAAGCTTCTAAAGCTATTAAAATTTAATGAAACCATTAAAATTGAACCCAGAAAATGTATGGAAAACACAGAATTTGATAAAAATTTAATTTGATTAAAAAAAATAAAACGTATTTCAAAAGGGTCTTAAAAATGTAATTTTTGTAAAACTTTTAATAAATTGCATTTAAATAGTGTAAGTTTCATTATTTCAATTTATTAGTTATGAAGTGTGGTCCCCACAATGTAGCAAAAACAAGTACACACACACACACACACACACACACATAGTGCTCAACATTTGAAGTGGATCAAAATCATTCATATTTATTTATTTTTAAACAGAATCCAGAAAAATTAAAACTGAAAATAAATTTGGGGGAAAAACAACCACAAAATAAAGTTACGGATTTCATTTATTCTATGGAACACAACATATCTAAATGTTGAATGTTGGCTCCAAGCAAGACTGGAATCCATTAATAGGGTGAGCAAATGAAGACATCATTTTATTTTCAGCATGAACAATCTCTTTAAGATAAATGGTAATACTAACTCATTGGTATGTTACTCATTGCTCTGAATGCAGTTGTTATTTGCAATTCAATATAGTGATGCTCATTACATTCATACCTGTTGTTCACAGCAGTAACAAACACTTTTTGAAGCTATTGCAATGTGACACTTTAATGGTTCAAACTATGAATTTTCTATATAATTTTGGTAAGTACCACACACACGTACACACACCAAAACAAACACACATCTGGTAATCTGAACGAATCCTCATTACCTGAAATGCAGCGCAGGTGTACATGTGTCATCCACTCAGCATGTCTGTGTCTGAACAAGACCCTTTTATGGTGCTAAAAAACACTGTCAGCATAAACCTCATACTGCTAACAAAGCCAGATGCTTGGCTCTGCACACTTTTAGATAAAGTGCAGCTCACGTGGAATATGTGATGACAGGGCACGTGTATATATATATATATATATATATATACATAAAAAAATAAAACTCACATGCAGACATATCGTGCAACATGATGGTATTAATATACTCACAATTGTAGAAACACATACCATTACAAAATATGGAACTCAGTCTATCTACAAGCAAACCTGTTAACTGACATGCTATCATTAAAAGATTTACACATTTACAGAACTTTACACAGCTGTGAAGTGCATTATATGAACAAATGCACATCTCAATCGCTTGGCCCTTGAACTTGCTGCCACTGGAATTTCTATATCCTGCCAGAGCAAACAGATACATACAGATGTACAAAGGGATGAAGGGGGTTATTATATACAGGAAGGCATCACCTCAGGCAGACGAGGGGGTTTTTCTGTAAGGGCTCTGTTTGATAATGGAGAAACCTGCAGATAAGATACAACAAGTGCAATTGTCTCTAATCCCATCCGTCAGGCTTTGTGAGAGCATACAGCTCCACTGACACAAATCTGTACTTAGCAGAATCACAAAAGCTATGGATTTGCTTTCAACCCGAGTACAGTGAGTTTAGCGGAATAATAAATGTCTACTGTGTCCAGGAAAAGGGTGAAATCGCAGTTCGGGTGAGTGTGCGTGCAATTCAAAACAGCCTAATGTGGGCAAACCTCACACTCCGGATAAACAGTCAGATAAAATGTTTTGTTTGGTTTTTTTCAACATACTAATCTCTTAATCCACTGTTCTTCACAATGCTAAACCGCAGAGAAAGATAGAGAGTAGAAAGATTGGAGAAAAGAAAGAATGCAACAGAGGATGAGCTTGTATAATGGCTAAAGTGGCAGGGGACATTATTATTAATTACAGACACAATCCGTCTTACACGATGTCTCTCATTCTTCTCATTGATGCTGTGTGCAGTCAGCCACAAAAAGAGGAGGGGGAAAAGAAACGAGGGAGTTCTGCTATATTTACGCATTATATTTGTTAAAGCTTTATGACATTTCATTTGGTGTAATGTTTTCATTTCTCAAGGAGATGTGTGATAAACGGAGTTCAATCAAAAACCAACAGAGTGCAAACAACTTCTACCCTCAGGCAGTCAGACTGCTAAATAGGCAAGCTGCAGTCCTCTGTCCTTGATTAACGGTCAGCTTACATGGAAATCTAGTTTACAAATTCAGAGTTTTTATTTAATTTAAAAGCTGAAATGTGTAAATACTTGCTTTTATCCCAACTTGCTATCAAGAGACAACTATAAATTAGCTGTCTGTAGAAAGATGAAGTGTGTTTGGCTACTTTAATGTTCCAAGAGTAAAACAGATCTTCCCTTGCCTTTACCATTTATTTTTGCTGTTTTTTTCAAACGCCTCATATATATACATATTGCATTTTTTACTCTTTTTCCACAACTAGAGCCTTTACTGTTTAAAATAAGACAATCCATAAGAAAATATGAATTATTAGGGGTTTAAAACTGTGATAAACCATCTTGATATTTACTCTGTAAAATGATTATTCACACTTTAGTTTGGGGACCTATTCTCATTGTTAACTAACTGTTAACTATGACTTTTGCCTCAGTAAACTCCTAATTTGCTGCTTATTATTAATAGTTAGCAAGGCAACTGTGAGTAGTTAGTAAGTTTAGGTATAATTTAACACTAACACTTTACAATAAGGTGTCGTTTGTTAATGTAAGTATTAACTAATGTGAATGAACAATACATTTATTACCGTATTTATTAATCTTTGTTAATGTTAGTTGATAAAAATACAGTCGTTCATTTTTCATGTTAGTTTAGAGTGCATTAACTAACGTTAACAAACACAACTTGTGATTTTAATAATGCATTAGTAAATGCTGAAATTAACATGAACTAAAATTAATAAATGCTGTAGAAATATTGTTCATTCTTAGTTCATGTTAAGTAATGTAGTTAATGTTAACTAATGAATCTAAAGTGTCACCATCTTGACTATAAGATGAAAAAAAATCTGAAAAAATCTTATAGACAATGTTTTACTTCCAATCAATCTGTCATTTTGCCAATTTATGCAAAATAAATATAGATATTAAAAAATAAATTAAAGAAAAATTGCATGAATTTAGGATACTTAAAATGCAATCTATTTTTCCCCAATGTGATTTTCACCATTATTACAATCACACAAAATTACACTGTGTTGTGAATTTGTATTAATGTCAAAAAAAAAAAAATAAAAAAGGACACCTAACAAATAGAAGACAAAGGAAAGCGTTCAAGAATCTTCAGGAAAACAATGCTGGCATGTTTGCATTACCATTTTTGAAGAGATAATTCACTGCTTTTAATTAACAACAAAATACTTGGCTGTCTACCCTAGTGAAAAAGTAATAGATTTAAAATGCATTTATTTTATACTAAATATAGTTTAAGTCTATTAACATATTTACGGACATATGGCTCGAGACTGATATAAAAATTGTAATTAAACTTTACCTGGAGTACTGCATGTGCATAATGCACATTTCTTAATATTAAGCCTAAAATATTTGTCAGTGTCACTATTGATGAGGATTGTATGATCTTTAAATAATATCAGTCTAAATGTACCTAAAGTATGCTTGCAATAGTTCCACTTTAGCACAATCATATATACTTAAATATATCTTTAGTTGGACTTCAGCACTATTTCTGCACAATTAAAGTGCATTAAGTACAAAATTAGTTGTTCCAATTTAGCAGACTTTAAAAATACCAGTTTAGCATGCTAAAAGTTCAACTGCACGGTATTTCTATTAAGTACATAATATGTAAATGTATTTGTAGTATACTTAGCATGAAATAAATGTATTTAAATACATTTAAGCATATTTATTTTTCACTAGGTATGCAGTGGAAAGCCATTTTTTATCAGTGCTACCTGACTAGAGCGTTCAGGAAAATTCATGATTTATTTATCTCTAATTCAACTATCAAACAGTTGGCATGTTTGCATTCCCATTATTACTTTTTAAAGCTTTTCAGGTAACCAGTTTCCTTCAGGAAACTTAGAGGAAGAAATTGTGTGCATTTGATAAACAAAACCATGCTATTTCACAACCTGTCTTTGATTTTTAATCGTATTTTTCATCACTTCGGGCTAGTGCGACACAAACACAACAGAAGGCGTTCCACAGAGACGTGGCACAACTGAGGATTCAATACTCTGAGATTTCCTGCTCTGCCCTCTTAGCCTTTCCAGCAAATAAGAATTATACGGTCAACAATTCCTGCTGTCACACGCCCTCTGGAGAGCTGGAAATCTCCACAATACGATATTGCATACATAGTTGCATCAACATCTATTCACATGTCATAGAAAGCGAGGAAATGAATTTTCATCATACATAAGCCCAACTTCCTACCCACAAGTTTCCCTATTACGATAAGCAATAAACAGCATTGCCGAGCTTCAGAGGAGCCTTAAAGAAGGAATTGTGTCATAATAAAGAAGCAAAAAGGGGTTTTTAGGTTTTGTGTGAGAATACAGCCTTGGTCCCAACCAATCAGAGACTTAATTATAGCAGGGACAGGATGAGTTGTCCTAAGGGATGCTGTGCATGCTGGGTCCCTCTTGACAAGTCACTGTGGTGTTTGAATATTAATGGAAATTATAGCAAGCTCTGGCTTGGGAATGTGTTCAAGTGGAGAGCCAACAAATGCATGCAAAAACAAGAGCTGGGAAATGGGTTTTGAGGGCCATTTAATATTTAATTGTGTGTATGTGTGTGTGCGCGTGCTTGAAAATATGTGTGGGTGTGAGGCAGACATTACATTTCTCCCCACTGTTTGGCACCAGAGATCTATATGTGTGAACATGGCTGGTGTATGTTCACAGATTTTTAAGAGGAAGTCTGGGATAGGAAGAGATGCCACATACGATCCTAATTTCTGCCTTCTGGTCTTGGGGGAGTGCATTAAATCGTGTTGTGAAAAACTCAGGGCCACTCCAGTCGCCAGGCATGGGTCCGGTGGGACGAAATTAGCTGCTGTGGCAGGAGATGTTGAGGGGAAGAGTGATAGAAAGAGAGAGAGAAATGGTTAGATATGTGCTTGTCAGATATCAAGCATCCTGCAACGGTGAGCTATGACACAGACGCTGTGGGTGTAGGTTTAGCTGCTGTCACCAGAACAACAACACACTATCTTATTAACACGTCACACACCTCCTCTCTGTCACCATGCTATCCTGTCAGACTGACACTCACACCTCTGCCTTGAGGCCCCCTTCGGTCTCTCTCCATCGAACTCAAATCCATGTGCCTCAATTTTACAATCCTGTTTATTTCCCCACCTGTGTCTCCTTTTCCTCTCCTTTCCACCAGTTTTACCTTGTTTATTGGTCTATTAACCTTCTTTATTTACTACCTTAAATTAACAGTTCACACAAAATTCAAACTTCATTCATCGTTTAGTCAATGCCATGAGTTATTTATTTATAGCAAATGTTCATACTGCACTTTTCAGTAAATAATGTCTCTTTCTCATGCAAATATTCAGTTTGGCTTTAGAAGACTTGGAACATAATATATGAGTTGTATAGACAAATTTTCAATTCATTTTATATGGAAAAGGGCAGCTTGGACATTCTGTTAAACGTCTGCTTTTGTGTTCCACAAAAAAAAAAAAAAAAAAAAAAAAAAAAGAAATTCATACAGGTTTAGAATGACATGAAGTTGAATAAATGATGACAGGATTTTTTTTTTGACTGAAGCATCCTCCTCAACCTCCTTTGTTTAATATTTCCTTTCTTCCTAACGTGCTTTTTGTTCACATCCCCTTGTTTTTTGTCTTCGGTCTGCATTATGAGGTCTGGGCACAGAGCTGAGGACAGGTGCAGACCGCTCACTGCTGACGTATGCCTTAATGTTTGTGCGCACACCTGCTCGTGTTCAGTATGTTGGCAATCACTGGAGCAACAGCGTTAAGAACACAGCTCAAGAATTCAGGCCAGAGTCTGTGACAGTGTGCCGGGCTGCTGTAAGTGTTGATCTTTTGCCCTCTGCTCATAGTTTTATGTGTGTGGAATCTATGATTTAGTGATTGGCAGTAAGAAACAGTGGCAGAGAAAAAGTATCTAAGTAGCATGTACCGTACACACAAAAGTTTTAATTTTTTTTTTTTATTATATTAATTAAAATAATAATAAAATATAAAATATATATAAATTATATAAAATAATTTAAATGATTAGCTCACTCCAGAATTAAAGGGCACCTATTATGGAAAATCCACTTTTAGAAGGTGTTTGGACAGAAATGTCTGTTAGAATTGTGTGTATACAGCCATCTAAGAATGATAAAAATACATCCAGTCCTTTATTTTTAATCTTCATAAAATCAAACCAGGCTCAAAAAACAAGCACTTTGGAGCCTGTCATATTTCAGTAGCCCCGCCCACCGCTATTGACTGACAGGTGCGTATTACCATATCCTCAGCCATTTTGTCTGTGTGCAAACGGCTGTGTCGAAAGCAGTGTCCCGTCAGGAACACCCTTGCTCTGTTTCATTATCATAAAACATTCAAGGATGTTTCTGCTGTAAATGTCTACTGAGGCTTTTTAGGAGTTTTACAAAATTTTCTATAAGTCTATTCACAACTGCGATTTGGTTTTACAAATGTTTGTAAGAGTTTATTTATATATCTTTTTGTAAAGTTCATTGATATTTTTCTTTACCTGTAAATAAAGGAAATTAATTACATTGTGCAAGTTATCATGGATTACTTGACGAATATAACAAAAACAGTAAGGTATAGAGTTTATCTTGTTCATTGGCTATTTATACATTTATTGGATTTAAATAGAAAAGGTGAAGCTAAAAGTTTTGTAAGATCATCTAACAGGTTACTGCAGTTATATTCTATTCACTGGCACTCACTAGGTGCATTTACATAGAGCATTGTAATCGGTTAAAAAGTCTAATCCGAATGAAAATGCTTTATAAACACTTCAATCGGAATTAAAAATGCTCAAACCGAATGAAATTGTAATCGGTTTGAGAGGGGTGGGATAAACCTTTCTATAAACCAAACAAAATTAAAATTCTGCCATGTAAACATGTTAAACAGATTGCTTTGTGTCTACGTCAAGCGGGACAGGTGTCGTGCCAAAGTGTGGGACATTCGCGGGCTGTGCCCCCCCGTCCATCCTTTTCCATCGTTGCTAAACATGATAGATTTAGAAAGCGAAAGTAAAACTAGTAAAACAGCGCGCATAAAGCGACTGCACGCTTTCACAGATCACAGATTGCATGCTTTGATTCATTGTTCAGCAGCTCTTGGTAAGAAATCGTGTATATGTTCCATTTAAGTACAGTAAAAATGCGGCCCTCTCACACTCGCTCATGTTGCTTTTCCTCTCTGTTTATTGCCATACGCAAAACACTGACGTCTAGGCTCTGCCCGCTTCTGGAGATGGGCGGGAAGCTGCAGCTCATTTTTACGTAAGGGAACACATCCCTGAAACAGCACTTTTTAGACCCGCCCCCAAAAATGACACTTTTCAACACGTTATAATAAACTGTATTGTATTTGGATCTGAAACTTCACAGGCACATTTAGGAGAACCATAAGATTAATATTACATCTTGTAAAAAGGGGCATAATAGGTGCCCTTTAAAATTTCCTGATTATTTACTGACCCCTATGTCATCCAAGATGTTCATGTCTTTCCTTCTTCAGTTGAAAATAAATAAAAGTTTTTAAGAAAACATTCCAGGATATTTCTCCATATAATGGATTTCAATGGGGATCAGCGGGTTGAAGGTCCAAATTGCAGTTTCAATGCAGTTTCAAAGGGCTTTACAAGACCCCAGCCAAGGAATAATGGTTTAATCTAGCGAAACGATCAGTCATTTAAAAAAAAAAAGTATATACTTTTAAACCACAAATGTTCGTCTTGCACTAGCATGACTTCATGCATTACGTAATCAAGTTGAAAGGGTCACGCATAATGTGTACGGAAGTACCACCCCACTGTTTAAAAGGCAAACATGCAAAGAGTAAATCAATCGCCCTTTACAAAAAAAGGTAAAACAATGATTTCGGGTGATTTGGAAGTTGGACGAGAAAATGAGATGGAGTATTTCACCCTACCCTACCTTTTTAAGTACATGGATGAAGAAATAACCTTGTGTGACCTTTCCAACGTGATTATGTAATACGTGAAGTCAAGCAAGGTGAGCTTTTGTGGTTAAAAAGCTGTTTTTAGAAAACGGCCGATCATTTCACTAAGACCCTTATTCCTAGGCTGGGGTCGTGTAAAGCCCTTTGAAGCTGCACTGAAACTGCAGTTTGGACATTCAACCTGTTGATCCCCATTGAAGTCCACTATATAAAGAAAAATCCTGGAATGTTTTCCTCAAAAACCTTCATTTCTTTTCAAATTAAGAGAGAAAGACATGAATATCTTGGATGACATTGGAGTGAGTAACATATCAGGAAATTTGAATTCAGGAGTGAACTAATCCTTTAAAGTGACAGTAAAGACATTTAAAATTGTTATTCCTAATAAATGCTATTCTATTCTAGGCCCACTGTTGTAATATGACAACATCGTTTTTAACTTGACCACATTTGCCCAATTAATAGGTCTTATTTTTCAGCCTTCCAATGCAATTGGATGGTAGATTTTAAAAATAAGTTTATTTACTTGGACATGAAGGTCCATTCAATTTTAGCATTTTTAAAATATACTTAACTGGTCGTGTTTTTTTTTGTCTGGGCTTTGCTTGTTTGCCCAAATATCTGCCTACTGTAATGCATGCATTTTATGAAATTTGTGAATTCTGTGACTTCTTTACAATGTGATTGGGATTGATTTGCATTGAAATGATTTAGCATAGAAAATAATCTGTTTTTTTTTTTTTTATTTTATTTTATTTTTTTTTTTCTATTTCAGAATGGCATCAGCCAGGAAAGACTCTCATCATATGTGTATGATATCACTGGTGCTGTCCAAAATGGGAACACTGACTTTGAGAAGGACTCTGATACAAGTGAGATACAAGTGAGAGTTTTCATGTAAGTGATGAAAGTTTAAAGTCAAGTGATGAAAGTTTTCATTTAGGTTCTGTAAATATAAACTGAGCATATATATTTTATAATAAATTAACTGTTCATAAGAATATTACTTTTTGTATCATTATTGTGTCATTATTATTGCATATATTCATATAGGCTACTGATATAAAGTTACAGAAGCATTACATCAAATCAACATATTAGAATGATTACAAATCTGCACCACAAAAAATTATTTTCTTAGTTGGATTTTTTCCAACTAAATATCTGTTTCCAGCCAAAATATCTGAACATTCTTAAATCAAGAAGGATTTTCTAGACAAGTAAAAATTATTGAAAAACAAGTCAAAATTAAGTGAGTTTTTGCTTGAAACAAGCAAAATATTCTGCCAATGGGGTAAGCAAAATAATCTCATTTCAAGAAGAAAACAATATTATTTTGCTTACCCCACTGGCAGATTACTTTACTTGTTTCAAGCAAAAACTCACTTCATTTTGACATCTCTTTTCTGAAAACAAGACAATAATTTTTACTTGTTTAGAAAATCCTTTTTATTTAAGAATTTTTAGATATTTTGGCATTTGTTTTTTTTTTTTGTTTTTTTTTTTGCAGTGTGAAAGATCATGTGACTCTGAAAACTGGAGTAATGACTACCGAAAATTCAGCTTTGCCATCACAAGAATAAATTACACATCAAAATATATTAAAATACAGAAAACAGTTATATTGTATTAAAAGATGCAGGCTTTAAATATTTTTCAAAAATCTTACCTACCCCAAACTTTTGAATGGCAGTGTATATACTTATTAGTCAAATTAACACATGAGTGTCCTCAACATAACCTATTTTTGCCAATTCAAGTTTGAAGTACCACTTTCATATATTTACAAGTCCACAGCTTCCAATACAGGCAACACAACTCAACAAACCACATTTACAGAGAGCAGACAATACAGAATGAGTGAGCAGACATTTACATGGGATGTGCTATTGTGATGGACGCTGGGATAGACTCCAGCCCTCCTACACCTTACAGAAGCGGCTTGGAGAAATTATGGATGTTTTCTTTTTATATTTTAAAAAGAAAAATATAAAATAGCTGAGCTGAATTTTCAGCAGTCATTACTCCAGTCTTCTGTGTCACATGATCCATCAGAAATCTTTCTAATATGCTGATTTGCTGCTCAAGAAACATTTATTTTTATTATCAATGTTGAAAACAGTTTTTGCTGTTTAATATTTTTGTGAAAGCTGTGCTACATAACATCCACATAGAAAGTGCATGTTAAAATGTTCTGTTGGTTTCACACTACTTTCTCGTACGCGATGTAAACTGTAACTTTTCTTCCTATACTGTATGTTTTCTCGCATCACAAATAATTGTTCCATGCTAACAGGCTCAGCATTTCTAACCTGACATTGTTCCCCCCTCCTTTCTCCATCCATCCATCCCTCTCTCTCTCCTCCAATTCACAAACACTCCCTCTTTTTCTCACACTTTCTCTCTCTCTTTTAGTGTTCAAGTCTGGCATTCGGCACCTTATTTATTTAAATTATTTTGATTTCCTCCACATGCCTGGCATGTGTAGTACTGGAATGGCTGATAGCTGACACTCATTTGTCAGGCTCGCTGTGCTACCTGCCAATTACAAAAGAATACTGAAAGTTTGGCACCAGGCTATTAGAAGCCAGTCTTGGCTCTAACAAGCAAGCATTAACAAGACCGAAGTTGTTGCCTGTCTTTCTCTGTCTCTCTCTCACTTTCTCCCTCTCTTGTTCCAGAGAGAAATAATAAGACGCTTGAGCAAAGAGAGCTTGGGGGTAAAAAGGAACCACATTGTGTCGTTATAACTTTGCCGCCCAGCACGGAGGCTGCTTGACACTTGATTCCCTGATCTGGGATCTGCGGCGCAACGATGGCAGCCCCTTAAATGGCACCGCGGGGGCCCCTGGGTAGAGACGTGCCCCTCAGACCTGTGACACATGCTGTCCGTGCCAGCAGCCTCATATGACCTAAGCAGAACATGGTTGTTAGTCATTATGGAACCCTATTTATTACAACTCCCGGTATGGCCTGTTCTACACACACACCCACAAGACTGTCTGGAGCGGGCACTCAAAGCCGTTATAGTGGACCAGAGCGCTGGGCTATTTAAACAATACCTTGACATGCCTGCAGACCTTGCAGACATCATTACGGAGTAATGAGTATGTTTCTCCCGCTTGGTTAGAGCAGCTTGATTTCAGCAAAATGGAATTATGTCAGAGCTAACCGTAATGTAAGCACACGCACAGAGGAAGACGGTGCTTCGCATTAAATGTGAAAACTATGATGAAAACAACAAACTGTATGTGCATGCAACAACATTAAAACCAAGTGACAAGAGCGCTTGTACTCTTTACACTCAAACTGTAACCTCTGAAGGCATTTCAGGTAAATTTCTTGATTTTTATCAATTCTCATTTTTATGAAACCATATAAATTCTTAAATCCCAAGAATCTATTAATCTAGTCAGTTTTCAGTTAATGAACGGAACACTGTAGCGCACCTCCTATCCAATAAATCACAATAAGCTTTGTGTTTGTTATTTCTGATATGAAACTAAGTCTGAAATTTCTGTTTATCTTATTACAGTATTCACACAATAAATACTGTTTTGCTATTTGCTATTTAATGTTGAGTGACAGATCGCTGTAGCGCCTCAGTTTAAAAGAAGCGGCAGCGTGAGGCATACGTGAACTGATCACTTCCTCTGCTTTAATACCAGTTTCAGCACAAAATAAACATGAATAAACATCCAAAACTATCTTAAAAGAAAGGGTATAAGTATAACTTATGTAAACAATTCCACATAATGTCACATTTACCTCAGAAAAAAAATATTCTGAGATCATGAAATCAGCTTGAAAAATGAACCCTACAGAGGAGCATTTTGCTGAATATACACACCATATAACATTCATTATAATTTTTACTGTTCTTCATTCTTCAATTCATCCTAAAAAAAAAAAAATTGGAGTAGAAATATAATTATTTAATTGTAACTTCATTATTTTAAAAACTTGAGTGTAATTTAAGTGTTTGTATACAAATCAGTTAATTTTGACCTTTAATATTATAATAATGTAGTACCAACTGACTGTCACGTATATTTTACAGCGTTAGTTAAGAGGTATTTTTTTTTTCCTTGAGAAAATTTGGCATGTATTGTACCTGATATATATCCAAAATAATAAATATCAAATCAAATTTGGACATCAAATTGGAAATCAAATAGAAACAAATCGCAAGCTTGTGAAATTTCTGTCAAAAATCAGCCCTAATCACCATGTGATGAAAAAAGAATATACAGTTAAGTTTATAAAAATGACCCGGTTCAAAAGTTTACATCCCATTGATTCTTAATACTGTGTTCTTACCTGAATGATCCACAGAAATTTTTGTTTTGCTTAGTGATAGTTGTTCATGACTCCCTTGTTTGTCCTGACCTTTTGCAACAATGACTATATGATTTTAAGATCCATCTTTTCACACTGAGGACAACTGAGAGACTCATACGCAACTATTACAGAAGATTCAAACGCTCACTGATGCTCCAGAAAGAAAAAAAAACATGCATTAAGAGCTGGGGGGTGAAAACTTCTGAACAGAATGGAGATGTGTACATTTTTCTTATTTTGCCAAAATATCATATTTTTCCATTTAGTACTGCCCTTCAGAGGCTACAGAAGATGGTTACATGTTTCCCAGAAGACAAAAAAGGCCAATTTACCCTGATCTTCAAATTCAAAAAGTTTTCACCCCCCGGCTCTTAATGCATGGTTTTTCCTTCTGGAGTAATAGTTGCATATAAGTCCCTCAGTTAGCCTCAGTGTGAAAAGATGAACCATCATACAGTCATTGTTGGAAAGAGTTCAAATACACAAAAATGCTGGAAAACCAAATAATTTGTGGGACCTGAAGGATTTTTCTGAAGAACAGCAGGCAGTTTAACTGTTCAGGACAAACAAGGGACTTATGAACAACCATCACTAAACAAAAAACACAGCTGTGGATCATTCAGGTAACAACACAGTATTAAGAATCAAGGGGATGTAAACTTTTGAACCGGGTCATTTTTATAAACTCAGCTATTATTTTATCTTGTAGACTATATGTGAAAATCTTTTATTTGAAGTATCTTATTCAGATCAGCACTAAATAAACAATAACATGCATTTTGTATGATCCCTCTTATTTTGGTAAAATAATCAACATTTTTAATGATTTGGAAAGGGAAGTGTAAACTTTTGACCTCAACTGTATATGGGAACAACTGAGTCATCATGTTCTACCAAACAGGCTACAGGAACATAAATATAAGTGAGTCAAAGTTTGCACCTGGCCTCAAAACTGGCCTCATGTTCCTGACTGTTCAAGTCCATGCAGTGCTATCATAGCACCTTATGACTCCAACAACACAGATGCCCTTTTGCTGACTCTCTAACCTGTTTACCAGGTGCCAATAGAATGTGCTGGTCCAATCCTCTCTGGATGCGGAAAATTAGATGAAAGATGACTAATCTGCCCATATTTCTTTGTATGACTGCTCAAAGGATCCAAGGTTTTGTGCTCTGTACACCAGGTTGTACATCTTTATATGTTCCCTTTGGATACAAGCTATTTTCGAATGGCAGGCCTGCCATATGTTCCAGCTTTGAGAACGTGACAACATACAGTTTTTGTTAAGACTGGGTCACAAGGGTGCTGACTCAATTCTGCCGCGAGGCTGTACTTTTGTAGCATTTAGCAACTAAGCTCTGAAGTATCTGTTGACCTTGTGGCTACATTTCGCTTTTGTTGATGCAGTTTTAAAAAACTCCTGCTTTCAATTTGTTCACAAAAACTTTTTTAAAAGATAAAAACTGTGAGATAAAGATTTTATAAAGTAAATAAGTATAAATAAATTTAAAATAAAGGGTAACACTTTGCAATACGTGTGCACAAATATGCATTAATTCATGCTTAATGCACAAATAATTACAAATTAATTTATAATTCATTAAGGACTAAACCATTTATTAATGATTACTACATCAGCAACTAATGAACATTCTATATGATTCATAGATTAATTTAACAACAAATTATTGATTACTTAATGGATGAATCATATACAATGTTCATTTGTTGCTGATGAAATAATTATTAATAAATGGTTTAATTCTTAATGAATTATACATTAATTTGTGATTATTTGTGCATTAATTAAGCATGAATGAATGCATATTTGTGCACCCATATTGTAAAGTGTTACCAAATAAAGTAATAAGAAGTATCATTGAGAAATACTCTAATGTTTAAAGGTTTGGGGTTAGTAATATTTTTTTAAGAAATTTGTTTTTAATCTACAAGGATGAATTCAAATGATCAGAAAGGTCAATAAAGACATGCATAATTTTCCAAAAGACATAATTTTACAAGACAACACAGATATTTAACATTTAAAGGGATAGTTTACTCAAAAATGAAAATTCTGACATTAATAAATCACCCTTATGTTGTTCCAAACCCGTATAACCTTTGTTCATCTACAGAACACAAATTAAGATATTTTTGATGAAATACGAGAGCTTACTGACTCTGCAAAGACAAGATCGCATGTGTGGTACTACTGTCATGAACAGGTACAGAAGACTGACAGGGAAAAGAAGAAATTGTTGAATAAACTCGTTATTTTTGACATCTTTGTGCACAAAAATTATTCTCGTAGCTTCATAAAATTATGGTTGAACCACTGATGTCACATGGACTATTTTATCGATGTCCTTACAACCTTTCTGGGCTTTGAACTTGGTACTTGCATCTAATTATTTAAGACTTTAAATAATTAGATATTTCAAAATGATCATTAAGCAGCAGCATCAAATCTGACACATAAGCAATAAAGGAGCGAGTCATTTCTGAACGTAACAGATGATGCCTAATCCAGTTTCAGAAATGGTGCTGGACTTCATCCAGCAGGTTTTCTTTGCTCTGCTCTGCTTGGCCGTACTGTACACAAGTGCATTTACCATGAAAACTCCAGGAGAGTGGACAGCACTCATTAATTACTGCCGAATGCCAGAGGGATTAAAAAAAGCAAAGTGGTGGTGGTGGCATGATTGGATGCAGCGTTTACACACCTGCAGTGATCAGTAAGCACTTTACTCTCTTTTTTTGCTCTATTTTCCCTCTCTTCCCCACAGTGCATGGCATGATAAGGTGTTTGATCCAGCGAAAACGTCAAGTCAGTTGAAACAGAATAACAAGTTGTTTCCTTTGGGCATGGAAGCAAAAAGAAGGTTGTTTTCCTTTTCTCGTTTCCCTCCATCAGCATATTTTAAAGGCATAAAGACAAGAAAGATCGAGAGAGGGATAAATTGGGGGTTTTGTGAAATGAAACAATGCAGACTCAAGCAGGTCTCTGTTGACCAAATGGTGCCAGATTTAAGGAGAAGGGATAAGACTGCTCTCCTAGTAAAGCTAAACTAGACATAGACCTGCTTTCAGACCTCCTGCTTTCGCTCACTGCTAATTGGATGTTCAGCAGAATACATCCTAAATCCGCCTTGATATGTTTTCTGCTAAACAAAACTTCAGCTACTACCTTTCATGCATGCAAATGTATCCATAATATGCATTGTTCGAATTTGACAAACAAGGTTGTGGGGGAAGAGAATCAATAAAGTCTGACTTTCAGAATTAATATTTAAAAGAGAACACAAGAAATGCACAAGTGTAGAATAACTAGTTTGCGAAGCTGAATAGCTTAATCTATTAATCTGCTTTATTGTATGCATAAATTATAATTTGTAAGATCAAAGTGGCCTTCAGTATGGAGATCTGAGTTTTTTTATTTTTTATTTTTAATTGATTTAGTGTTAATATGGACAAAAAAAAAAAAAATAGTGTTTCAAAGGAGAAGTTCACTTCCAGAACAAACATTTACAGATAATTTACTCACCCCATTGTCATCCAAGATTTTCATGTCTTTCTTTCTTCAGTCGTAAAGAAACTGTTTTTTGAGGATTTTTTCTCTGTATAGTGGACTTTTATGCTGCCCCCAAGTTTGAACTTCCAAAATGCAGTTTAAATGCAGCTTCAAAGAGCTCTAAATGATCCCAGCCGAGGAAGAAGGGTCTTATCTAGCGAAACAATTGGTTATTTTCTAAAAAAAAATTACAATTTATATACTTTTTCAAACACTCATATTGTCTAGCTGTGCATGAACTCTGTATTCCAGTAAATGACAGGTAGGGTAGGATAGAAAAACTCCCATCTTATTTTCTCCTCCAACTTCAAAATCGTCCTACATCGCTGTTTTACCTTTTTTTGTAAAGGGGGTTTGATTTTATTTGCATGCTCACTTTGTAAACACTGGGCTGGTACTTCTGCAGCGATGTTGGATGATTTTGAAGTTGGAGGAGAAAATGAGATGGGTGTTTTTCGACATACCCTAACTGTCTTGAACCAGAATACATAGAGTTCATGCACAGCTAGACAAGATGAGAATTTGAGGTTAAAAAGTATATAAATTGTCAGTTGTTTTTAGAAAATTACTGATCTTTTTGCCAGATAAGACATTTGTTCCTTGGCTGGGATCATTTAGAGCCCTTTGAAGCTGCATTTAAACTGCATTTTGGAAGTTCAAACTTAGGGGCACCATAGAAGTCCACTATATGGGAGAAATCCTGAAATGTTTTCGGCATAAAACATATTTTCTTTACGACTACGAAAAGAAAGACATGAACATCTTGGATGACAAGACGGTTAGTAAATTATCTGTAAATTTTTGTTTTGAAAGTGAAATTCTCCTTTAATAAAAAAAAAAAAAAAAAAAAAAAAAAAAAACCTGGTTCCAGAAAAGCATTCTAATATGTGACCCTGGACCACAAAACCAGTCTTATGTAGCACAGGTAGATTTGTAGCAATAGCTAAAAATACATTGGATGGGTCAAATTTATCAATTTTTATGTTTGTTTTTTTTTTTTTTATCTTTCCATAAATACATCAAAACTTAATTTTTGATTAGTAATATGCATTGCTATGATTTTCATTTGGACAATTTTAAAGGCGATACATCAATGGAAATCTTATTTATTCGGCTTTCAGAAGATGTATAAATCTCAATTTTGAAAAATTTACACTTATGATTGGTTTTGTGGTCCAGAGTCACATATGTGCTAATACAAGCTAGTAAAATGAAAGTAGCTAGTAGAAATGAAAGATAAGTTGGGTTTATTATTATCATTAATATGTTTATAGAAAAAGCACAAATATCAGGGCATGTCAAAACTCCTCGAGGGCCCAAAAACACCCTCAGACCCTGCAGGGTTAAAGTATCTCAAATTGTGATGTAATTTTCCTGCATTTATCCAGTACAAATTAGTAGTTTCGAAACCTACAACTTAAACAGTGTAAATTAATGGCAATAGAAAAATTAAATCTCAAATTTAAATAACACAAAACAAACCCAATTCATTTTATGCATTTTAATGTGAAAATGTAAAACTTTTATATTTAAAAACAATAAAAAAAAGTGTTAATAACTCTGAACATTAGAACATTAGAAGTATAAAACATTAGAAGTATAACAATGTGTTAGTCACTTTCTCAAATTTCTTTCAAATGTCATATATATTGTTCTATTTTGCCAAACATTGTGTTTCTATTATAAGTATATTAGAAAATAGTGTTACAACTGTGCCGATCTGCCCGCACATGTACACGAATGCCACACAAAACTTTTGCCAGTCACTGCGTCCCCTGAGGGGTAATATTCTTCACACTGAGCATCTAATGGCCTCTTGACTCATCCAAAGAGGGAAGCAGTCCAGCACAGATTATTTCACTCGTCTGTTTATCTCAGTCAGCCCCAGCCAAAATGCATCTTTTCCACTAGTGATGTGCAGGGAAGCCATTATTTGTATCAGTATCTGTAACTGTTAAGGCTGGTTCCTGCTGACCCGACAAACGCCAAAAACCACTAACTTCCAACAGTTCTTGGGTTTTTCTTGTAGTATTGTCACTGTGTTAACCCTGTTGGTGGTGGTTGTTTCAGTGAGAACTTGACAGTTCTGTTGTCCAACATCATAAACAGAATTGACAATGTTTTTGTTAGGGCAGTGTGAATCAGGTTTTAGACTGACTTAATAGCCTAAATATGCATATTTAGATGTAACTTAAATGGGAAATTGAAAAAAGTGTATACACATACATACACACACACACACACACACACACACATATATATATATATATATATACATATACATACATACACTAAATTAACAAATAAATAAATACAGAAAAAGTCGTAGACAAACTACTTTCCACTGCCATTAACATGCAAACAATTCAGCATTGGACACTTGAAGATCTTGTCAGTCAATAAAAACAGCATATCCAAATAATTTATGTGTTAAGTCAAAGTCTCTTAGATGGTTATTTATTAATGACTTAAATGAATTGTGAATGATTGGGATATGGCTTGCATATTGAGTGTAGAGTATCTATTTCCCAGAAAAAACACAAGTAATTTTGTAATAATAAAAGAACAACCTGTGTGAGTCGCAATGAAATAGAAGTAGCAAAGATTTTTTGTCTATTGTCATGTACATTCATGTAACGTATTATTAAAAAGACAAAAATGTAGGGTGGGGACTTGGTTCTATTGATCGGTTCTTGATCTGATGAGAGCTTAAAGCCGCTTGTAAGAAAGGGATTTAAGTAGACTAAATTATTAGACAAGTCCAGCATACACTGGAAGATTAAGTCATGAAATTTTGATTAAAATTACAAGGTCAAAAAATTGGATGAATCACTCACAAGATCAATAACATGCATTTGGATAATAGATAGGGTGAATTTTATTTTTTAAAATATAAAAAGTTGTTTGATGTTAGCAGCTCGTCAGCCACTAAATTAATTTTATATACATCAAAAAAAGAGAAAAAGAAAAAAGAAAAAGTCCATGAATTGATTTAGGATTTATATATATTTGGGAAATTCTTGTGGACTTTTATCTGCGAATGAAAACAATGCATGTGTGATTTTAATCTGAAAGCGCAGCTTCGTGTATCCCTTGATCGCCTGCTTATGATTCATTGCATGAGTGAAGCATACTGGGAAGGGTGTCTCTTCAGGATTGATCCGTCTCCAGTGGCGACAGGCCGCTTGATTGATTTATCGGCCAGAGCTCCTCCACTGCTTAGCTTTTAATGAGACAGTAATAGCCCCCGGACAACTCAGAGACGAATGCGTGCCAAACCCAGGCTGACCATGTGTGTATGTGCGTGTGTGCAGAATATGTAACCACGAGTACAATCAATTCCACATAAACTGACCAGAGGCAGACAGGGAAAACAAAATGAAGGATTGGAGAGCCAGTAAGTCAAGAGGAAAAGTGGCCATAGCCTATAACAAAGATACTAGGATGAGAAATGAGACAACACCAGAAAAAACAACAACAACTATAGCAACATGCCTAAAGACAGAGATTTCCAGAGCACTAAAACGATGTCAGAAAAAGAGATAATACCAGAAAGGGACAGCAGAGGAGAAAAGATAGTGAGTGTATGAGAGATAGAGGGGGGAGGGAGGTAAAGAGAGAGACATAAAGCAGCAGGAGAAACAAGAGACGGCTGATTGCCAGTGCTCTGTCAGTCTGGGTGCTAATTAAAGGCCCTCTCTCTCAGTGCACTCTGCAGTCAGCCGCCAATTTCCAGAAGCATTAGCTGGCATGGCCGCTGGCATCCCCTTGCCCCTGCCTTCATTGCCTGTCATTTTGTGAGGAAAGGGCACACACATCACCAAGCCAACCTGTGATTTGAACAGGAGATAATGGAACAAAGAGAAGAGCATCTATTTCACACATACATACTGCTCGGTGCAAAGGTGCGGTCACAGGACTTCACATAAACACAGCGGCAGTGAAAATTCATTCTGATGAGAAATTAATCAGTGAATGATGAAAAATTCTTAAAGGATTAGTTCACTCCGAAATTAAAATTTCCTAATAATTTACTCATTTCCATGTCATCCAAGATGTTCATGTCTGTCTTTCTTAAGTCGAAAAGAAATGAAGGTTTTTGAGGAAAACATTCCAGGATTTTTCTCCATATAGTGGACTTTAATGGGGACCAACAGGTTGAAGATCCAAACTGCAGTTTCAGTGCAGTTGAAAGGGCTCTACATGATCCCAGCAGAGGAATGAGGGTCTTATCTAAAAAAAACAAAAAAAAAACCCTACTTTTTAACCACAAATGCTCACTTTGCTCGTCTCTGTGACGCATGTAATCATGTTGGAAAGGTGACTTGTGATTAGTTCCTCATCTGTGGACTGTGTTTCAAAAGAGTAGGGTGTAAAACTCCTTCTCATTTTCTCCTCCAACTTCAAAATCATCCAACATCGTTGTTTTTTTTTGTAAGGGCGTCTGACTTTCTTTGCACGTTTGCTTTGTAAAACACTGGGTCAGTACTTCCGCCTACACTGTAAAAACTATTTGTTGAGTCAACTTAAAATATTTTGTTTCCCGGCTGCCTTAAAATTTGAAGTTCAGTCAAATCAAAAAAGTTTAGTCAATTCAAAATGTTAAGTCGTACTAAGTGACAACTTAGATAATAGAGTTCATTCAACTTAAAATTTTAAGGCAGCTGCATAAAAAGCCCAGCTTTTAAGTTTAACAAACCAAATCGTTTGTTTAGTCAACTCAAATATCTAAGTTTAACATGTTAAGTTGACTAAACTTATTTGAGTTGACTGAACTTAAAATTTTAACAAATTATTTTAAGGTGACTCAACAAAATGTTTTTTTTGTTTTTGTTTTTTGTTTTTGAACAGTATATGTCACGCATTACCCTGCCAACGTGACTATGTAATTCATGAAGTTGAGCTAGTGCAAGATGAGCATTTGTGGTAAGAAAGTATATACATTTTTTTTTTTTTTTTTAGAAAACGACCGATCGTTTCACTAGATAAGATGCTTATTTCTCGGCTGGGATCGTGTGGAGCCCTTTGAAGCTGCAGTGAAACTGCAATCAACCCGCTGATCCTCATTGAAGTCTACTATATGGAGAAAAATTTAATGTTTACCTAAAAAACCTTAATTTCTTTTCGACTGAAGAAAGAAAACATGAACATCTTGGATGACATGGGGGTAAATTATCAGGAAAATTTTATTTTAGTATTGAACCCATCCTTTAAGTCAAACTGCCCAATAGCGTTGACATTAGATAATGTTTCATGGGGAGGCAGCGTTCTTTCAGGCCACTTTACTCTTGAAATTAAACACATATGAAATACATGTAATCTTTGATGAACGCTGTAATTATTGTTCAACATTTTAATTGCAGTTAAAAGGTGCAGCTCTGTTGGGAACATTCGAAATTCAAAAGTATTTACATCCTCAGGCAATAAAGCAAAAAGTTCCCTCTGTTCCTCCAAAATGAATAATGGTAATGTCTGAATGTGCTTACAGATGTGTTGGAAAATCAAGGATGCAGGGCCAGGTAATTGTTTTGGGACTGCTAACTGTGACTACTGAGTCTTTTTAAAGGAAAATGATGGATAGGATGAAAGAAGGCATATACTAGCCTAAAGTGTCATTCTTCTGCTTTGCTTTACGTTGTACTTTCCCACTTCCTAGCTCTAGCTCCAACTCTCTTCTTTTAATTGGCTTGTCATGAGGTTCCTTTTATGGATGGACCTTTCTCCCTCCATCTTTACCTCCATCTCTTAGTAAATGAGGCTGCTTTTCCCCAAGCACACTAATACACTGTAGATGCAGTATATTAAGCGTTTTGTGAGTTCACAGTGTGCACTGAAATAGATGTATGGAATTATTTATGTGTGACTTAATCCTATGTATTATTCAAAGATTTACTAATTTGTGTGACCTTTACCCTCTAACAGTCTCCATTCTTTAAAATAAATACCCTTTTTATATGTGACTGAATGGAAAGTCACATATAGATCCACCTCGCTTGCATTGGTCAGATGCTAATTAATTCACGGTACTGCTTCATATATACCTTTGTCTAGTATAATTATATATAATTCACTCTTTTGGTCACATTTACCATTGCTTGATGAAACATCACAGGTGAAACCCTATCATTTCAATAGGAATCCATGCGCATGATGGCAAAAAAGTTCCCCAGATTGATTTTTCTTATGTTTAAGGTCACATGTTGCAATGACCAGCACAAAGCTGGACTTCTGTGTGAGCTGTGATTCATACATTGCTACAGTATTAACACAGATCATGTTTTCAGACCATCTGAAGTTTGATTTTGGCTTGACAAAGTGGCGATACTTCCCATTAACGCTATTATATTGTTCATTCAGACTGATTCATTTAAGACTGATGATATTTAAGTTCATTCAACTTAAAATTTTAAGGCAGCTGGGTAATAAGCCTAGCTTTTAAGTTTAACAAACCAAATTGTTTGTTTAGTCAACTCAAATATTAAGTTACTAAACTTATTTGAGTTGACTGAACTTAAAACTTTAATGCTGCAGGGTAACAAATTATTTTAAGTTGACTCAACAAATTGTGTTTTTTTTTTTTTTTTTTTACAGTGTATGTCACGCATGACCTTTCCAACGTGACTACGTAATGCGTGAAGTCGAGCTAGTGCAAGATGAGCATTTGTGGTTAAAAAGAATAGACTTTTTATTTTTGTTAGAAAACGGCAGATCGTTTCACTAGATAGAAAAGGAAAGGATGTGACGTGTGGCCAAGTATGGTGACGACCAAGTATGTGTGGCCAAGAATGGTGACCCATACTCGGAATTGCATTTAACCCATCCAAGTGCACACACACAGTAGTGAGTAGTGAACAAACACACACACCGTGAACACACACCCGGAGCAGTGGGCAGCCATATTGCTATCGCTGTGGCGCCCGGGGAGCAGTTGGGGGATCGGTGCCTTGCTCAAGGGACTCACCTCAGTCGTGGTATTGAGGGTGGAGAGAGCGCTGGTTATTCACTCCCCCTACCTTCAATCCCTGCCGGACCTGGCACTTGAACCCGCAACCTTTCAGTTACAAGATAAGACCTTTATTCCTTGTCTGGGATCGTGTGGAGCCTTTTGAAGCTGCAATGAAACTGCAATCAATCACTGATCCTCACTGAAGTCCACTATATGGAGACAAAACCTGGAATGTTTTCCTCAAAAACCTCAATTTCTTTTCAGCTGAAGAAAGAAAGACATGAACATCTCGGATGACATGGGGGTAAGTAAATTATCAGGAATTTTTTATTCTAGAAGTGAACTTATCCTTTAAGTCAAACTGCCCAATAGTGCTGACATTGGATAACATTTCTCTGGTCCTTTCAGGCCACTTTACTCTTGAAATTAAACACATATGAAATGCATGTAATCTTTGAAGAACGCTGTAATTATTGTTCAACATTTTAATTGGAGTTAAAAGGTGCAGCTCTGTTGGGAACAATCGAAATTTAAAAGTATTTACCACCTCAGGCAATAAACCCATTAACGCTATTATATTGTTCATTCAGACTGATTCATGAACACGGAACATGCACAAGCACAAGAGGCGGGTTTTATTGTACTGTATGAACCAATCATAGTTGATCATAACCAGTCACATCCAATAATATCACGAAGGAGGCACTGACTCCTCTCACGTGACTTTCCCCCATTCATTCTCAATTACCCCCCACCAAACTCACCGCACACTTTAGGGTGGTCTGTTAAAACTGGACTTATATGCTGGATTTATATTCTTTTTTTAGACTGGGCTGGTCTGTTGGCTAGTTTTAGAGAAGTTTTGGGCATTTCTCAGTTGATCACCCAGCTAAACAGCAGCTTTGGCTGGAAGACCCACTCAAACCGGCTAAGAACATCAAATTAAAGTAGGCTGGTTTATCCAGGTTTTTTTTTTTTGGGGGAGGGGGGGGGGGGGGCTCATCTACAGTCACAATCAAGACAACCATAAAGACCCCAAACGGCTCATATGATGGACAAAGAGTGAGCATAAGGGGTACTCTGTTGGAAAAAAACATCTTAAACTGGTAGCTGGCTTCTAGCTGGTCCAAACTGCTCATTAGCTGATGCAAGCTGGTCATTAGTTGGCTGTCCAGCTACCATGTTCCAAAAACAGCTTGACCACCTTAACTTGGAATGACCAGTTTGTAGATGATTTGTGGCTGGTTCAAGATGGTCTACTAGCTTGGTCCAGCTAATAGCAAGCTTAGGCCAGTTAATCAGCCCAGCTAGAAACCATCTACCAAGTTCCAAAATGCTTAAAATAGATTTCCAAGCAGGGTGGAGAGATCAAGAAGGAAGAGAGAAGCTTTAATGAATGCTGCACCACTTTTAAAAAAAAAAATGACCATGAACAAGTACACGAAGAGATCCTTAGGAAAAATCTTCCACAAGCTGCATAAAAATGATAATTAAATCTTAAGACCACAGCTGCATGTGCATATATGTTTCTATCTATGTCTGTGCTCGTGGTTCGTATGCACTCACGTTGCCTTGACACACAAAATCATCTTCCCACACACTGTTCATGAGGGTCACATGGCTCCTTCCTGGGTCACTACGCTGAACCCACGCTAAACATCCTGTTAGCATCCTGATAGTGTTCTATTAGCACCCTACAAGCAAACCCTTCTGGCCATCTAACCCATAATGCTACCGATGGGCCAAGCAGTCTCAGAGCAATGTGGGTATCTCCATGTTTATCAGCTCAGAAACATAAACCAAGTTTAGAGCTGTCAACAAATAAGTCCTGAATTTGAATCCAGGGGTTCCGGTTGGGGTTGCTGATGTAATACTCCTGGGTGGCCCGGGAAGCCGAGCGTAGGTGGGATGTAGGTGTGTGCTATAGTTTTATCTCTCCAGGTAGGAGCTACGTACGACAGAGAGTAGAAAAGAGAACACGAATAGTCTTTTTTTACATGCACCTCCCCTCCAATGCTTTCTCTTAGGGAAACTTGTGTCTCAGATGTTGAAATCATTAGCATAAACATTACAAAGGGAACGAAAGCACAACACATGCTCGCAAATGCCTTATCCTGCAAATCCTGTACTCGAGAGAGGTGCAGCGTGAATACGTCTCATAAAACTCTGCCAAGGTTACATGTAGCTTTGCTTTTTAAATCTTATTTTAATGTGTGGTTTCCCACAAAAGGCCAGGTATATGACTCACTCGCAACACCCACAAGAAAACACAATATTTCGGTAAAAGAATCCAAGCGCAAACAGCAATTACAAAGTGGTACACTATGGTCAAAAAGAGAAAAAACGGCATCTGTGTTGTCTTTTACTGTTCATTTTATTTGGTGAGGCTCACTGAACAAATGCATGTGTGCTATCGACACCTGATTCATCTCTAATGTGGTTTATAAACATAATTCTGCAATTTTCATTGATCAAATAGACCTAAATAAAACTGTGCAAACTGGTTTCCTAACTGTCAGACTGAATTGCTACTAAAGTGATTGGGAGTTTGTTGAATAATTCTTCAATTTTTAGAGAGAAGTTGCGAGACCAAGGTTTCTGTGCAGCTGTCAGCATCGCCCTGGGCAGTCACATGGATGAGCTGGATGGAATAATCAATGACACCTGTCAGCAATGAAAGCTCATCATGGAAGAAGACAAAAAGCTTTTCCAGTCAGGTGAACAGTGGCTCTCACAGCACGAGCATAATGCTGGCAGAGTAGATAAAGTCAGCAAGACACTCGCATATGTCCTGTACTTCCTACTGCTCACTCCCTGACAACTGTGCTTCATGGGACAATTTTTTCCAGATGGGCTGGTCGGCTTGCTGTCGAAACCAAATTAGCACACAATGTAAACATGCAGCAATTTAAGAGAAAAATTTATGCTACCGTCAGCCCAGCCAGATCCTGCCGTACATGTAGGCTCCCACAGAGCTCTCCACTTACCAATCGCACATTCGGCGCACAGTTCTACACATTCACGCTCCTCTCGTTGAAAATGATTTGCGCCTTAGCAAGTCATTTTGTGTAAGCAGCTCTCCATACTACATTTACAGTACCTACCTGCTGCTGGCCACTTCTCTTGCTATCTGTCAGTGCATGAAAATCTCACCTTCCAAGAATCACTGAAAAAAAAAAAAACAGAAGTACAGATCAAGTAAATCAAGTGAGTAAAACCATGCAACCAAATGTAACCAAACATGTGACAAGCCTGGCTTTTATTATCAAAAGTTAAGTCTAATTATCAGAGATTTGATCACTGTGATTTTCATTATGAAAAAAATCAATAGCATAGACTTAAAATAGCAGTGGGTCATCGTGACTTGGCATTGTACCAGAATGTTTTCTTATCCAACATTCATGTACGACGCATTTCCTCCCTGTGGCAGTTGCGCAGAACTTTTCAGCTGTTTGTTCAGCAGTTCTTACCATTTTATTCACTGTGGTAAAATTAATTAATAATGAATATACAAATATAAAATAACACAAAACAAAGAACTGCCGATACGTTTGAAATAAACATTTTTAGAATTTTTTTTTTTTCAAATATATATTTTTAAAGGGGACATGAACTGAGAAACTAAAATTCCCCTCATATTTTGACAAATAAGAGGTCATTGTACAATAAAAACATCCTGTAAGTTTCAAAATTCAAAACTTTCATCTTTAGTCTAAAAATAGCTTATATTGAAGGCAGTCTGCCAAAACCACAGCTTTTGGAATGTTTTACTCTTTGATGCAATTGGTAAATCGACATCGCTGCCTGTTTAGCCCCGCCCACCAATTTGCTTCTGTAGTGTTTTCCAGAGAGGCGAACACAGGTCTATGCAGAAACAAAACGATAAAGATGGCTCTGAAAACATCAGGATGCTATGCAATGCCAATTTGTGAAAAAATTTGTCTTTGCATTGCCTTTCTTCTGATCCCAATGTTAGGAAAGAGTGGATGAACTTAATAAAGTTTAATAAAGTTCCAGACTGAGTCAGTAAGAACTTGGTCCTTTGTTTAATTAATTTAACTGCAGATTTGTTTACAATTACCCATAGAGTCAGCGACACACCACTTGTTCCCTTATCTCAGGGAACCGAGGTTATATTAGTAACCGACACAACTCAACGCAGAATTTTCCAAAAGATTGAAACTAAAAGACAATGCTGTGCCGACTATATTGAATCCGACAGTGATGTCGCAACAAAAGTGTGAATAACTGTTTTCATTACGTGGTCACTATTGCTTTCTCTCTTCTTACAGATTGTTTGATATGTACTGAGTTATTTATGTGTTTTAAACCAAAATCACAGCAGTGTCCGCCTATGAGGAACAAATGTACGCTGCTAGCCAATCATAGCACTGGGCATTTACTTCCAAGTCTAAAATCCTCCACGCCTATTTAAACACAACGTTCTGCTGGGGGGGTTAAAAACAGGACAGTCTATTACTTCTCAATGATGATGTTTTTTTTTTTTTAATGTAAAAATTTTGATAACATTATAAGTGGACTTCAGAGAATGGTAGAAAATAATTAAAAAATAAAAATAAATAAAAAAAACAAAGCCAGTTCATGACCCCTTTAAAATGTTAAATAAATAAATAAAGTATTAGAATACTGGAAGTTGCATACAGTCTACTACAAAAGTTCAAATATTTCAGTGAGCCCGAGGCTCAAAATTC